>JANEYF010000644.1:0-110157 GCA_029963845.1 Rhamnusium bicolor | reverse complement strand
ATTACAAACTATAAATCAACCATTAACATTCTTGATAAATAAGAAACATTTTAATACAAAACAGGTAGTTTCTAAAACAATTAACATTGATTTTCATTATAAAATTTGTATAGGAACACTAATTGTCCTGCTTTCTCCACTCCTAATTTATTTATTAAATAATTGGAGTGACTGGGCCCAAATATAGAAAATACTCTTTCCACCGAAGCTGATGAAGAGATAGCACATAAAAATTGCTTCAGTATAGGAAGAAGTTTCTCAATATCAGGGATGTTTTTTTTGTTAAACGCACCACTCTAAGGCACTAACATTGCATATTACCTCTTCTGTATATATAACTGCTGCAAAAGGTTCCATTTTTGCTTGAAGTTTTATAATGAGTGGTAGTAAACCACTATTTTCATACATTTCTTGCATGGTATTTAACGCTTGATCTTTTTCTGCGGCAGTCAATTTAAATTTGGTTTTAGTTACATCCAAAATGTAAGCTACAAAATGATAGGGTGTTAGTGCCTGTTCATATCGTTTTTTTAAAAATATGTAGCTGAGACAAGGGTAATTCTAATTCTTCCTTAAATGTTCTTTCTAATTCCTTTCATACTTCTACTGCGTCAGATACGAAAACATTTTTTTTCTGTAATTTATCAAGTTCCGCAGCTATAGGCTTTAAGATGTATAGGGAATCTTCAGCTGCTCGTTTCAGACCATTGTTTGAAACTTTTTGGTATATTGTTGAGTCAATTTCTTTTTTATTCTCATCACATACTTTTAATAATTTCTCCCACTGACTTACATATACTTCCAAACAATCTGCCATACTATTCCATCTCACGTCACTCGGAAGCACTAATGTTTTTCCATCGGCCTGCTTGAATTTTGCTCTAGCAAGATGATTATTTCTTAAATACTTAATAATTTGTGTAATATGTTCTTTGATGTCCTTCATTTTTAAATCTTTGCAGAATAAGTTCAGAAGGTGAGCTGAGCATCCATAAGTTCTCTAACATTAGCGTTTAATTTATTTAGCAATCAGCTAAATAATCGCTTGTGAGGATTTCCAGATGTGTCTATTGTTTCATATAAGAATGCGTGTCCATCTTCAGTGGTTATTGTTGGCCCATTGTGGACATTAGACCAACCATCGATAGATATGTTTACACTTTGTCCAGAAAGACCTGCAAAACATTTTGCTTTTTCTTCTTCATAAATTTGTTGTAAAAGGATTGTAGATATTGTTTTTCCTGAAGGGGGTCTATAACCAGGTCTTATTAATTCGATCGCCTTTTTCACTTGCGGATTGTCTATACACCTAAAGCTACTATTAGTTGCAAATACAGATTTTGCGATTTGTTTGTCGATTACTTGCTTTTTATCTGCAGGTGTTCGAACAACAAAGTTCTATAAATTAGGTGGTGCGTCTGTTTTCCTTATTTTAGGGATAACTAATAAATCAGAAGATGTTGACAAACTTGCAGACGAAAATGTGCTTGGCGCTCGTTTTTGACAATTTTGAGGAAAATTGATGTTTGAAGACGTTGAAGTCCCACTGCTTGCAATATTTGTATTACCTGAGTTCATTTCCTGTAAAAAGTTATTCATAATTATGTGAATAAAAAAAATATATTAATCTTACATGATGTATTAAGGATTTCATCACAACAAACATTTATTAATTTGTGAATATAAATATACCGAAAATATACATAAGTGTGTTTCACTTGAAATATTAACACCCCGATAACTTTTTTTATTTTTAGTTGAATTTCAAAAAATTTTTTTTCTTTATATGTAGCTTTGAACGCTCTTTTAAAGAGTTAAACAACACTTTAACCTAATAAAAATAGTAGCCTATTATGATCCAAAATAAAGCGAAAAAATTGAAAAATATATTAGGGATTTTTTTTCGAAAAAGTTTATTGGGAAAAATTGTTCGGAATCACCTTAAACCCCGATTCCCAAGTTTGGTAAAAAAAAATTCACAAAAAAAAAGTAATTAGCCTTTCTGCAGCCATAATTAAATTATTTAAACAATAAATATCACCAATATGTTAATAGTTTGACACAATGACATCAGTGTTTTATGTGATAGTTCTCATGATAATTTGGTATTGTTAATAAATCATGGCAATCGTGATAATAACATTGAAATTAATTTTACTGCTAATTTTTTGGGGAGAACTTTTTTCTAACCAAACTTGGAAATTGGGGTTTTAAGGTGAGCAAGTTTTCTCAATAAACTTTTTTCGAAAAAAAAAAAATGTTTTTTCAATTTTTTTGCTTTATTTTTTATCACAATGGGCTACTATTTTAATTAGGCTAAAATGTTGTTTGACCCTTTAAAAGAGTCCAATCCAACACTGCAAAGTTTAAGTGAATAGAGTTTAAATAACTATATCCCCATACTCAAGAATCTCTGTACTTTGTGGGCTTCACTGTTTATTTATATTATATTGTACTTTTAATTGTATTTGTGTCTTTATTGTAAATAACCTATATTATTATTACTATTATTCAAGGGTAAGTTTGGGGGTGTTTTGAACTCGGCTGGATTTAAAGTGACATAGTGTTATGGAAGTTAGAGCCTTCCATAACACTATGCCACTTTAAATCTGAAACACCAGTGGTAAAGGAATTACCAAATTTTAAAAATAATGGTTGACAGTGCACTATTTTCACTAATGTAAAATATACTTTAAGTAATGTGTTAATATGGGTATCAACACATTACTGGGATACCTACTTCTACTGGAGTAATAAGAAAATTATACTTGCAAGTGATTTCCCCAAATAGTCAACATGGCTGCACCAATTCAGATTGTCATCTAATAGAACGACCAGCAACTGACTGCGTTCCACTTTAGTGATATTATGAATCGAAGATAGAATAAGTTTATGTGCTTTATGACCATTAAATTTATTTGCCAACAATTATTTCAATTTGATTTCAACTATCCATAAGATTTGAACAATCTCTATTGGATGCAGTTAAAGTTCTATCATCTGCGAAAAGGACACATTTATAAGGTTGTAGCAAATAGTAAATATAGTTGATAAACAATATAAATAGAATTGGCCCCAATACAGATCCTTGAGGCACGCGTTAACATCGCTGAAATCTGAATTTAAATTATTGGCATTGACATAGAGATGTAAAAATAAATAGAGACAAACCTCCTACACCATAACTCGATCATTTTCTTAGCAGCAGATCATGAGTAACACAGTTGAAAGCTTTAAAGAGATCACAGAATAGCGTCTACTGTTGTAACTTACCCATTTTCATATGCCTGCTCCCGTTGTATTCACATTCCTAAATTTTCCTCCGGTAAGTCTATTTGGTCACTTACTAAAACATTGTAGCAATCTTATTGAAGTAAGGCTTCCTGCGAAAATTTTTTACAGGATAATATTTATTGATGTAATTTATTTAGTTTGTTTCGCTACCTACAATTTTTTTTAATTGCTTGTAAAAATAAGAAAAATTCTACATTAACTAAAATGTGCATTATTGTACTAATTTCTGGCAGCTACACTCTTCTAACCTTTTGTTTTACCC
Organism: Rhamnusium bicolor; assembly: GCA_029963845.1. Classification (NCBI taxonomy): domain Eukaryota; kingdom Metazoa; phylum Arthropoda; class Insecta; order Coleoptera; family Cerambycidae; genus Rhamnusium; species Rhamnusium bicolor. The sequence continues at coordinate 106,601 of JANEYF010000644.1, read as the reverse complement.
TTCTCAGTTAATAAAGAGGATGATATACTGGTACCTAAATATTCATATTATTACAATATAAAAGCTATGTAGACTTTTTTTTGTGGTGGCGATCAAACTTGTCTTCTTAGCCTTTATAGTCATTGTATTTCATATCTTTTGCTCATGGAAATCCCGAACGTGGAATTCGATTAATAATTTTTGGTGGAAACACTGTGAAAAGTAGTGATAGTTGAACCTGTACGAACCTGAGTATTTGAAAAAAATTGTAAATGTAAATCGCGAAATAAATATAAAATTTAACAAAATCTATATATATTTCAATTATAAAAATATGGACTGTAAGAAGTGATGATTGGGCTGTCAAAAATGTTCCGTGGGACAGTGGCGTACGCGAAATTAACTAATGCGAGAAACAATAATCTGTTACAATTTATAACAATGTATGTAAAACTTAACTAGCTTAACTAGCTTGATGAACTAGCTTGCTTATCACAAACTGGAGAAGATGTGTAGCCATTTTGCAGCATCTTGCGGTATGTTTCTATGGTTGTCTCCATGAGTGATGTTGGCTTTGGTGAAAATATATTCTTATATTTTGAAAACGACCGTTCGACATCTATTGATGTAATACACGCATACGTAAAATAGTCTTTGAACGCACTTAACGGATCTGGGGCTGCACCATCACATATTTGTCTTAATTTGGTAAAACCGGTGTCTTTATTTAACACACTTGCGAACTTTTCTTTAACGCGCTCATTTGTTGCGTCACCTATAGCGTGTAGCAGTAGATTTACTTCGTCCACTATTTGCAGTGACTCCGCTAACGACAACGCACTGTTTTTTAATTTGTTATGCTTTCATGTAATAGTTTATAGTTCTTCGCAATATTTTTTAAAGTTGTTTCAACGGAAATATCTTCGAATTTTGTCTGGCTTTCCTTAATAGCTGCAGCCTCATCTGGATTGAATTGTATTATCACAACTTTTATTTGTTGGAAATATTCAGCATAATAAAGAGCTGCCTGCAACCATGTTCCCCAAAGTGTAAGAATTGGCTGTGGTGGTTCAGGAATACCGGGACACTTGCTATAAAATGCACGGAGACGTTTAGGAGATTTAAGAAACACTTTTTTTGTACTTGCTATTAATGCATCCACCTCAGGAAAACCTTTTCAAATAGTTTCTGCAACAAGATGTAAAGCATGCACTTCACACGTAACATGTATAAACGTACAACTTTGTTCTTGCAAAGAACGGCATACCGAACGCATTGTCACGGCGCCATCAGTCACAAACATCAACACTTGACTTTTTGACAGTTCAAATACAGTGGAACTGTCGGTTTAAGAGGGTCCAGTACTCGTACTATAACATTTAAAATAGAATTTTTTTTACAATCTGTTTTCTCATTAACACAGCCGTGTATTTTTTAATTCACATTTCATCTTATTTACAATGTCTACGTGTAGAGTTGGTAAATAGTTACATAACGTTGTGCGATTTGGTAACTTCACCTGGGCATTGTATTTATTCCAGAACTCTCGAAATGGTTGTTTATCGAGTATGTGCAGCGGAACATCACAGGCAATCTTTCATGCACACTTTACAAATTATTTTAGCACCATCATAGAATAAATCCGAGAATTCACCTATGAATTTATTCACTTTGTCAGCAAATGGCCGTTTTCTACCCCTGCGTACGTCTGCCATGCTTTATTATTAAATTAATATCAACAATACAGTACAACAAATAAAATAAAAGCACAAAAACAATATGCAATACGCCCAAGTGACTTAACATGTACACAACTCGAAAGCTAATAATATCTGGACTGGAGAAAGAGTTTCGCGGTCAAGGTGAATGCCGGTGACAGTAAGTACATCTGTACTCTACGACCATGATAAACAGAAACGATTTGCAGCTTTAGTGGTGAATGTTAGACTGGCCTTTTTAAAATCATGAATACAATTGTATCTGTATAAGCAATTACCTCGCATATCATGAATCAGAAAGTAAATCATAATTTGAAATCAAAAATAGGTTTATATTTTTATTTAAAATTTGCATAGAAATAATGTAGGTCATTACCATAAATCGTATATTGTTATAATCACTTGTTCCAATGCATGTATTGGAAGTAACGGTTTATTTAGTTGAATATTTCACCCACATCTTTTGAAATTTACTTTTAAATTGTTAATTTCATTCCTCGTTTAATGACTAATCGATTACAATAATACCTATTTAATCGCCGATACAGTTTTTAATTATTTTTCAACTATGAAGTTTCCTGATAAAATCAGTTTTTTTTTAATTTTTGATTTTTTTTATGTTTTCTCTGCTGTATTCTGCCTTTGTTTCATCCATATTATTATTTGTTATAAATTGGCATGAAAATGTTCACTTTGGATGCAGTAATTGCAAACTCGGCTATAAACAGATACAAAACTTATTTTTTTTTTTTTAAACGTAGTTCTTCAGAATACGACGGTATTTTGTAATTATTTCCCAAATAACTTTTTAATATATTTTCAAAGCTAGTATGATTTCTCGAACATACGTTTGATAGAGTACATTTTTTAAGAGTTTTATGATTTAAACTTACAAATAATTCAGGTATTTCACTCATATTCACCCTATATGTGGCCGTTGTCCCTTTAGGAAGCATTTGCGGACTCGTGTTAATATGAACTTTTTCTTATTATTGCAAGCAGAATCTGCCGATGAATTTAAGAATCGCAATTTAGAAGTACCCTGTAAAACCTAGATTCGACCTAAAATTCTTTTGCTTTTTCTAAAATTTTGTCTTTTTATTTATGTATTCACTGCAATTTTTCCTATTTAAATCGATTTTTACCTTGATTTGACTGACCTAAAAGCTAAAAATTTGAACTCAGGAGTGACTAATCGAACTTGTTACTAAATATGATTTAAAGGAAACAACTACTTAGCGGACAAATACCCCGACCTACATTGGATTACACCTTCAAATCATGATAGATCGATAGCCAATATCATTTGTCATTTCCTAACCAGACATAGACCGGTTTCGAACTTATTTGTTCTCCTCAGTATGCCATAGGTTATGGAACAGACAAATGATAGTGGCCAACCTGCTAGTCATATACTAACTAAGGTAAATTGAGTAGTGGTGAGAGGTATGAAACTTCTCGTATGGTCTAAATGCTACTATCCGACCGACATCATAGATGTCTCTGTGGCGGATAGCGACTACTAAACTACTGTTATTAAATATGATTTGAAGGAAACAACTACTCAGCGGGCAAATACCCCGACCTGCATTGGATTACATTTTCAAATCATGATAGATCGATAGCCAATATCGTTTGTCAATTCCTAACCAGACATAGACCGGTTTCGAACTTATTTGTTCTCCTCAGTATGCCATAGGTTACTTGTTACATTAAATTCCATTTCTCCAGTTAAAAATCAAACAAAAGAAGAAGATCCCATATCACAGTGGCACCCGGTATGTATAGCAAGGAAATAAAAACAGCATTATTTTAACTGTATACATACATTCGTATAGAATGTTGTTTAATATTTGATTTTATTTCTTAATAAATTTATTTGGAAACTATACTGTAATAAATATTCAGTTTATTATTAAAGAAACAGTAAATTAAATAAATCAAATCCAAAAATAGGAAACGTTAATACAAAAAATATTGTTTTTTTAATCATAAATTATTACCTCGCATAAAAAATTTGCATATGTAAATGATTTACTAAAAATATGTAACATCGATTTTTCAGAAAGGAAATCATTATTTTATATTGCGTAGGAATATTAAAAGGAATGAATTAATTTATGAATGGTTGCGCTGTGCAAAGATAAATTACTATTAATGTGAAATTATTTTTAGATATTTTGTGTAAAACTTGCCACAGATTATCATGTCATATCACCAATTGTTAATAATTGTACTCGAACTTTGGCGACTGCATTTATATGTTTAATATAACCCCCCTGATGAAACTAAACCTTACCTTATATTATACAGTGTGATTGCTCGAGGACTCCCTCTATCTCAGGTATTTTTTTACATAAATATTTGAGGAAAAAATTAATGTAATGTTTTTTTCTTAATATTTTAAATGCGTAATTATCTTTATCTGCTGCTGTGTGACCGTTATACAACAATAATAATCTCTAAAGCTGCAAATCGTTTCTGCGTATCATGGTCGTAGAGTAGAGATGTACTTACTGTCGCCGGCATTCACCTTGACCGCGAAACTCTTTCTCCAATCCAGTCTATTATTAGCTTTCGAGTTGTGTACACGTTAAGTCACTTGGGCGTATTGCATATTGTTTTTGTATTTTTATTTTATTTGTTGTACTGTATTGTTAATATTACTTTAATAATAAAGCATGGCAGACGTATGCAGGGGTAGAAAACGGTCATTTGCTGATAAAGTGAATAAATTCATAGGTGAATTGCCGGATTTATTCTATAATGGTGCAAAATAATTTGTAAAGTATGCGAGAAAGATTTGATGTGCTGGGATAAGCGTGATTGTGGACTTCACGTAAATAGTGTACACCAAAAAAAAAAATGGCGTGCCTTCAACAACACAGTTTATGTTTGATTTACTATTAATGCTGATTGCCTGTGATGTTCCGCTGCACATACTCGATAAACAACCATTTCCAGAGTTCTGGAATAAATACAATGACTAGGTGAAGTTACCAAGTCTCTCAACGTTATGTAACTATCTACCAACTGTACACGTAGACATGATAAATAAGCTGAAATGTGAATTAAAAAATACACGGTTGTGGTTATCTGTTGATGAGACAACAGATTGTAAAAAAAATTCTATTTTAAATGTTATAGTACGAGTACTGGACCCTCTTAAACCGACAGTTCCACTGTTACTAGCTAGCAAAAGACTAAGTCAATGTACTAGCGAAACAATTACCAGGGTGGTGCTGGAGACGTTAGAAAAATTTGAACTGTCAAAAAGTCAAGTGTTGATGTTTGTGACTATGGCGCCGTGACAATGCGTACGGTAGGCCGTTCTTTGCAAGAACAAGGTTGTACGTTTATACATTACGTGTAAAGTGCATGCTTTACATCTTGTGGCAGAAACTATTCGAAAAGGTTTTCCAGAGGTGGATGCATTAATAGCAAGTACAAAAAAAATGTTTCTTAAATCTCCTAAACTTCTCCGTGTATTTCATAGCAAGTGAACCACCACAGCCGATTCTTACACGTTGGGGAACATGGTTGCAGGCAGCTTTTTATTATGCTGAATATTTCCAACAAATAAAAGCTGTGATACTACAATTCAATCCAGATGAGGCTGCAGCTGTTAAGGAAAGCCAGATAAAATTCGAAGATATTTCCGTTGAAACAGCTTTAAAAAAATACTGCGAAGAACTATAAACCATTACATGAAAGCATAAAAAAATTAGAAAACAGTGCGTTGTCGTTAGTGGAGTCACTGCAAATAGTGGACGAAGTAAATCTACTGCTACACGCTATAGGTGATGCAACAAATGTGCGCGTTAAAGAGAAGTTCACAAGTGTGTTAAATAAAGACACCGGTTTTACCAAATTAAGACAAACGTGATGGTGCAGCCCCAGATCCGTTAAGTGCGTTCAAAGACTATTTTACGTATGCGTGTATTACATCAGTAGATGTCGAACGGTCGTTTTCAAAATATAAGAATATATTTTCACCAAAGCGAACATCACTCATAGAGACAACCATAGAAACATACCTGATGCTGCAAAATGGCTACACATATCTAGTTTGTGATAAGTAAGCTAGTTCATCAAGCTAGTTAAGAGGGTAAGTTTTACATACATTGTTACAAATTGTAACAGTTTATCGTTTCTCGTATTAGTTAATTTCGCGTACGCCACTGTCCCACGGAACATTTTTGACAGCCCTAATAATCTCTTTATTTCAGATTATATAATATTGTTGAGCAAAAAATCAATTTGTGGATTAATTAAACTTTTATAAAGTAGGATTTTTGTAGATATGTTTAAATAGTTGCTTATTCTTAAAAAATTACATTTTTTGACACTTTATTCATTATATAGTTGAAGTGACTTTTGAAATTAAGATACTCATCAATAATTACTCCTAAATACTTCTTCCATTTACTTTATCTAGTTTGCTCCCATAATTTCGAAATTTAAATTAGGATATGAGAGATTGTTCTTAGATAATTAAAATTTGTCACTTATTAACATATTTAGAATTACCTATATTTAAACTTAAACTATTATCGCATAGCCAATTACTTATTACAGATAAATCATAATTCATCGAGTTAAACATCGTTGGTATGTCCTCACCCCCAATATACAGAGTGGAGAATAGTGCATCCGATTTTGATATGTCGAGTTCTACGGTAGCTAGAAACTTGATTTAAAAACATAAATAAACTAGGTGATGACACTCAGCCATTTTCACCTCCTAAAAGTATACAGGGTTGCCAAAAATAATTTTTAAATTTACAACTATTTGAACTGAATTTTCTCATTTTTTTTTTTCAAATGGAATATCTTGTATATTTTTGTATGATGTGATGTAGAATTGAAAAATGAACATTTTTTGTGTACATCCCTATGGCTATTTGTAACCATTTTCGATTTATTGAACAATAACTGCAAAATTCAGCAATAAAAATTAAAAAATGTATATTATTTTTTTTGTAATTCATGAGAAGGTATTAATAAAAGTGCTCCACATGTTGCCCATTTTGATTGACACACATTTCTATGCGTCTTTGGAATGAGGTTTCTACTGTTCATAAAATTGCCAGAGTGATACTTCTAAAAGCATTTATTATCCTTTCCTTCAAATTTTGGATTTTTGTTGGTGTGATGTTTTTATGGGCATCATATAACACGCTTATTATAATACCTTCTCTTGAATAATTTAATTATTAAAAAAAAAATTTGTTGCTGAATTTTTCAGTTATTGTTCAATAAATTGAAGATGGTCACAAATAGCCATAGGAATGTGCATACAAAAAAATGTTTGTTTTTCAATCCTATATCACAACGTCCAAAAATATATAGGGTGTTTTATTTGAAAAATTTTAGAAAATTCAGTTGAAAAAGTTGTAAATTTAAAAATCCTTTTTGACCACCCTGTATACTTTTAGGAAGTGATAATTGCTGAGTGTCATCACACAGATGTTTCATTATTGGTACTAACATATTTTTTTCTTAAAATCGATAATTGTGACTGTAGTGATTTTTTAATATACACGTGTAAATGGAATAATTTCAACAAAAAAAAATCATTACATCCAAGTGATTGGGAGTGAGCCAATAATAATACAGGAGTGAAAGGAGGCCACAAAGAGATTTCAAAAAATGTTCTGATATACATGGCATTCCATTTAAAAAAAATGTTACTTGACCCTGTAGAAGCGTCTTGGCTCACCCTGTATATTCGAAAATAATTTCCGGTTAAAACTTTTTGTCTAGTTTACTTATGTTTTTAAATCAAGTTTCTAGCTATAATTTAACTCGACATATCGAAATCGGACACACTATTTATTGCCCCACCCTGTATATCATTGTATCGCCCTCAAACAAATATTTTACAATATTTCATATATTTTACAATATCGTTTATGTGTAAATTAAAGAGAATTGGTCCAAGAACAGTCCCATGTGGGATGCCATGTATGGTTTGCAATATATCTGATAGACTAGCTGTTTCTAAATTTTATCGTTTTGTTCTAGAATTAAGATATGTTTTAAACCAACTTACATCACCTGTAATACGAATTCTTTCCAATTTACACAGTAGTAATTCTCTGTTTATCGTTTCAAATGCCTGTTGGAAATCCAAGAACACTGCTAATATTACATGATTGTTTTCTAAAGACTTGTACCATTCATCACATATATTTAAAATTACGGACTCGCAAGAATGAAGTATATTATTATAATCCTGCTGAAAAATTGTATTTTTCAGACCAGACCTTGTAGATAATGCAGTGCAACGAGTTGCATCACGTTTATTATGTAATCAATTATTGGCATCATTCAAGTTATCCTGTATAAAGACTAACGGTGACCTACTGTCATAGCATATCCCACGCCAAATCATCACACTTTGGGTAAAGGCTGCAAACAAAATCCAGACTCATCACTGAACACCAATGCCAATCCATTGTCCAGTTCACTCTTACATTATTTTATTACAGTTATTATACGAGGGGGCAATGACGTAGAATAAGGTCGGTAGAAATGAGGTCCAAAACTTCTGATTTGGCGATATATTTTTGCCATTGACACTTTCCGACCTAAAACTTCTTTCAACTGATTTCCCACGGCTAACTTCAAGGAAAATCTATCTTGTAGGGCCAACGTTTGTAGGCGGCGTTCTTTCCGATGCGTTGTTGGTCTGTGGTGTCCACATCCGTGTTGTCGTTCCTGTCGACCTTCCTCCGACCATATTGACCAACATCCTAATACCGTTGTTACATTACGGCCTACAAAATTGACAGTATTCCGTAAAGAAAGCCCTACTTTTCTCATACCGATTATTCGGCCTCATTGAAAGTCAATTAATTGACGAAAATTGGATCTTCTCCGAATTCTAGATGTTTTTAGAGGTGTTTAAAACTTAAATGCTATTAAACTTATCTAAATTTGTCAGTTTCCAAAGTACTGAAATAATCAGTACTTCATAATCAAAAAGGTCAGAAAGCGTTGTAAGTTTTTCTTCAAATTTTAATTGCTTCTTAGTTACAATGAAACAAAACTTTTCTGGAAATTTCAACAATTTTTTTTTGAAATTTGCACATTCAAAAATTAATTTAAAATAAATTTTTTACCTACACGACATTTCTGAAGTTATTATAACCTTCTCCCAGGCAAAATTACAAAAAACGCGATAACTAATCAAATAGATATTTTCAGACACCAATAACGCCAGATGTTATGTATGAATGTAGTGCATTAAAATTCAACGTTGAACAGCTCCATTCCTGCCTTGCTTGCTGTGGCACGTAAAACTGTAATTAATGTTGTATTTGAGAATGATGCCACGTTTTTAGTATATGATATTAGTCTCTCGCCATGTCAGAATTATCAGACAAATTTCCTTGTACATTTTCCAAGTATTTAATAGCAACACGACATAAACCTTGTAAGAGGTTACTTTATATTGTCATCGCATGCCTTGCTTGTGACATTGAAAAGTTATGTGGTCTGAATAATTCTTAACATTTCTAAAAAGCTACTCTGTTTGACTTATGTTATATAAACAAAACTGTAGTATATTCGTGGAAGCGAAACATCGAATGTTTGTACTTGACAATGTAAGTAAACAAATTACTGTGCCGTGTACTTGTAATTTAGGTCGTTTTTGTTTAAATTAATTGAACATTAGTTATATGAAATGATAGTTGCATGCAAAAGAGTTGGTAGCGGACTGGCTCATGGTTAATGGTGTTTAAGTGGATTTCCGATTTCAACAGCGGTTTGTTTTAAAATATGAGAATGATACTTTTAAAATTTCTGTAGTAGATGAGATTAGATGTATTGATCATTTTATTTCCTGTCCCAAAATCTGCCGATATTTCAGTTCCAGATTTCTCTGTCTGGGGTTAATTCAAGAGTAAATTTATGCAAATAAATCCAGAAATCTAGTGAAACTACTGTTGTGCAAAATTTGGTCAGACGTTTAGAAGAATGTTTTGCAGAGGATGGCGGTAGTTTACAGAACATAAAACTCCCATCCTTAGTGTTCATAAATATGTATTTACTTGTTCTGTAATTTAAGTCAATAAATTTAAATAAGATGTTTAAAATGATCAATACATCTTGCCAAATCCTGAAGGTGTTACGATAGACTAAGAGCTGGCGGCCGCGGAGGTACTACGACATTACCTCCGGCTGGAATTTTGTGAGGTGGTTGGGGGGACCATGAGGAAGTGCCATCTGCAAGGATTTTGCTCAAAACCCCTGCAAAGGACACGTCAGACGACTCAAAAATGAAAAAATCCTTGCTCAAAAAATGATCATACCTCCGGCTGAAAATTTGCACATTACCTGTTTAAAAGTCACAGATAACGTATGTAAATCGTCAGACGTCTCGGTCGCTGCCAAAGGGGTGTCAGATGCCCCTCAAAGTTGTCATTTTTTTTTCAAAAAAATTTTTTTCTTACCTCCGTCTGACGTTTTAACATATTGCAACAGAGACCATTTTAAGCACATTTTAAAATCGTCACACGAAAATAACTGCGAAGTCTCCCTACAATGTTCACAAAGTTCCGATCCACATGGAACGTATATTTTTTTTCGAAAAATTATTTTCATTACCTCCGTCTGACGTTTTTACATATTATCGTAGAGACAATTTTAAGCATATATATAAATCGTCAGACGAAAATACAACTGTTGAATTCCTCTGCAATGCCGCGAAAATCCAGCTCATTCACTCTTGGACGCGCTCCAAACATCTCTTGAATTCATACGATAATCAACAGTCACGCTTACTTTCAGAACTTTAAAATACTATATAAATTAACATTATATTAAGTAATAGGAAAATTACATCTTCATCCTTTTGATATAAAATAATATTCGCTTCAAACCTCTGGATATCGATCAATATTTTCGTTTTATACTTTTTATATGTATGTACTGAAAATTTTTCCCTTAAACTGACTTCCAATAAATCAAAAAAATTGAAACAGTATACGGTATTCATTTTATGGTGTTTCAAAAAATAAAAAAATTCGATTTCTCAACGAGCTGTAGCTGAAATTGTTAGTTTAAGTGAACCAAAAGATTCTGCCAAAAGATGAGAATTTTCCGTAGAGTGAAAGATTCAGCGCAATCCAACTTTTTTTATGGAAAATCACAAAATAAAATATAATTTTTGTGGCAAATAAGTCAAAAATAAAATTTTAATGGGCGGCATAGTATTTTTTTAAGTTTTTTTGAGTGATTTTGAAACAGAAAACTCTCTTGACATTTTTTTCGACAAAATGAATCGTTTAGCTAGAAAAAATTCAAACAAATTGAAAAAGTGAGTAGTCTCCAAACTTTAACTATTTTTTTTGTGGAGGAACACGAATTATTTTGTAATAGCCGTAATTTGTTGTCAAAATAAAAACTGAAAATTTTTATAAATTGGCCCATTCGGAAAAGAAAAGATCTCTCCCCGTTTTTCGAAAAAAATCAACTGTTTCGCCATGAAAAAAATAATTGAAGTTTGTAGAATACCCACTTTTTCAATTTGTTTGAATTTTTTTCTTGGCTAAACGGTTGATTTTATTAAATAATGTCAAGAAAGTTTTTCGTTTCAAAATGACTCAAAAAACTTAAAACATCTCGTCTGAAAAATTTTCTTTTTGACCTATTTGTCACAAAAATTCTACGTAATTTTGTGATTTTTCATCAAAAAACAATTGCGGACGATGCTCCACATCACCTAGAGCGCTCATATTTGATCAAAATCTCTAGTTCATCGTCAGTAAACTTTTTACGGGATGCCAAGTCAGAAAATAGCAAATTACTTTATTTTGAAATACCCCAATATATAGTAATGTAGGCTGGATTTTCGCGGCATTGCAGAGGAATTCCACAGTTGTATTTTCGTCTGACGATTTATATATATGCTTAAAATTGTCTCTACGATAATATGTAAAAACGTCAGACGGAGGTAATGAAAATAATTTTTCGAACAAAAAAATATACGTTCCATGTGGGTCGGAAATTTTGTGAACATTGTAGGGGACTTCGCAGCAGCATTTTCGTCTGACGATTTTAAAATGTGCTTAAAATGGTCTCTGTTGCAATATGTTAAAACGTCAGACGGAGGTGAGAAAAAAAAATTTTTGAAAAAAAAATGACAACTTTGAGGGCGTCTGACACCCCTTTGGCAACGACCGAGACGTCTGACGATTTACATACGTAATCTGTGACTTTTTAAACAGGTAATGTGCAAATTTTCAGCCGGAGGTATGATCATTTTTTGAGCAAGGATTTTTTCATTTTTGAGTCGTCTGACGTGTCCTTTGCAGGGGTTTTGAGCAAAATTCCAGCCGGAGGTAATGTCGTAGTACCTCCGCGGCCGCCAGCTCTCCGTCTACGAGAGTTCATCTTTGGCCAGAGTTTCTCATTACATCAGTTTGTACATCCGAACAAAAAAAATTCGTTACTAATTTGATCGCCGAGGACATTATACAGGTTGGGGCAATAGTGCGTTCGACTTTGATATGTTGAGATCTATGATAGCTAGAAACTTGATTTAAAACATAAATAAACTAGATAAAAGAGTCTATAACCGGAAATTATTTTCGAATATACAGGGTGTGAGCTAAGACGATTCTACAGGGCGAACTAACATTTTCTTAAATGGAATGCCATGCTAAGAAATATTAGCGGTTTGCATTCAACAGTTGAGACACTAGAGTCAGTTAAAAATCACGAAAAATCAGTAAAATACACGTATTTTCAGCACCGTGTTATTTTTCGGGGGTATTGATTGTGTGAATTTATATTCTTTGCACAAAAACTACTATCTTTCAGCTTTGAACTGCCATCTTGAACGTGTAGATATCTTTAATAGAAAAATGTTTACAGCTAAAAATATTAAAGCATAAAAATGACGTTTTTTAAATGCTTTTATTCGGACAGGCGGGAACTGAAGCATGCGAAAATTAAATGACGGTGGATTTCCTTCTTTGGAACTCTAAAGAAGATTCTCACAAAGTTTAAGCAAAATCTAAAATAGTGGAGCAACAGAATTTTTTTTTTAGACGATTTCATAAGGAATTACTCATATTATATTTCCCAAATTTCAGGAAATAGTTCAAATAAGCTATAAGGTAATATTTTGTTTCCATTCTAATATAAAGAATATGAGAGTTTTTTTGCTTCTTTAATTACCGTCTGTATCTGCGCCACAAAATTATCAGCTGTAAATGGTAACCATCGGTGAATAATAAAAGCAATGACATGATGTCCATTCATTAAAACTAATGTTAAATTTAATTTGTTGGTGTTGCTGTCAACCAAATGTATATTAATAGCTAATTAGCCCGCAAAGGTTGTCATTAAAGTAACTAAGGAAAACCTTTTTTGCAATTTGCGAATAATAATGTAAATTGGATGTAATTCTATTATATCACACAAAGCTGCATTTGATTTTCAATTCTTTAGATGTGAAGATATGTTTTACTCATATATGATTTTGTCAAGAAAATATGTACCTTATTTTAATGTGTAAGTGTTTTTAAATTTTGTTTAATCATATTTGCACAATATTAATTTTGTTCCATTCGTCTTTTAACATCGCATCGGTAACCACATTGTACCAAAATCTGTCATCTTTTTACTTTCTTATACCCAATATAAGAAAGTATAGTAATCGTGAATTTTTTTCGGCCTCGAGATTTTGATTGATATATACGTTTTGAACCCTTCTAAATCCATTCTATTTTCCGAATGATGTCTGTCGGTGCGTGTGTGCGTGTATGTGTGTATCCGCGATAACTCAAAAAATACTAATGGGAGACTTTCCAAATTTGGAAGTTAAAATTGCCAACAACATTAAATTTGGTGAATGTGGTACCACCAGAAGAGACACAATGAATGAATGAAGAAAAAAGTTACAATTTCGGGAAAAAAGTTTAAAAATTTTTATTGCTTTTCTGGACGAATCTCGACGAATTATAATAAAACAACATAACTTTATGAAAAAAAAAAAATGTGACCGCATGTCTGTAGTATCGCGATAGCAGCCACAGTTTTTGAGATAAAGCTTTCAAATTTGGTACACTTGTTCTAAAGGCCAAAGACAATAAAAATGTGCAAAATTGGCCAGCTGAAAGGGGGTCCATGGGACCCAAACTTTTTTGTATTTGACTACAAAAAAATATATTCTTAATGAAAGATTATAAATCATGTCAACTATATCAAGCGAATAAAATATATTTTCCAAGTACTTAATACATCAGATGTAAACTGAAATATTTTACACATTTGGCCTCATAAAATGGGGTTAGGATAAATTTAACAGTTTGAAATTTGAAAGGTCTAATTAAGTTATAAAAATGTCAATGTCAACAACAAAAAAATTATTAAAATATATGACATGAATTATTATTGACAATATCGAATGACGCTGATAATCAATTATTATTAAAAAATTTTAATGAAACATTCAAGGTACGCTATTAAAATTTAATTGAGGTAAGTGAAGAAATAAATAGAATGATTTTTTTAGATCAGAATGGTATAAACTGGTGTAAAAAAAGTTTTGTGCTAGCCACATCAGATTTTTTTTAAAATTTCGACGATTCCCAGTTTAAGCCGATTTTTTTAAGCATGTTCTCAAATTTTTGATATCTTACTTTTCACCCTTCCTGATATTGTGCTCACCTAACATTGAAAGATTAGGATGACTCCCACATAATGTTTATTGAAACAACACGGAATACTATTCAGGGTGTTCCAAAATTATGTAACCAAGCTCTTAAGTAAGTAGATGAGTTCAATATAAAATGAGAACTCTCATAAATAGTTGGTCAATAATTAGTATTAAAGGAGTTACACCTTTTCAAAATCGGAGCAAAAAACGGGTGTTTGTGCTGTAACTCAGAAACCATAACAGATACGTACAGGGTGGGCATATTTCGATGTTTGTATAGGGTTACTCGGTAACTGTAAGGGCCGATTGCATCGACGTGGTTTAGCCAGAGTTCAACTGAACTTCGTTTAAAATCCAAGATTACGATTGATACAAAAAATCATAACATTGGATTTTAAACGAAGTTCAGTTGAATTTTGCCTGAGCCACGTCGATACAACCGGCCTAAGAGATACAAAAAATAAATGCAAGACACATTCTCGATCTCTTTTTTTTTGAGACAAATTTACTGGCGAAAACAAAAATTTGCTATCGTCTTTTGTTTTCGAGTTATAAACGACAGTTCGATTTTTTTGACTTTTAGACACATGCCAATATCCTGGTTATTTGTAAAGTTATGAAGAAACAACTTTTACATTCTTCAGGCACTTTTTTTCTGTATAATACAGTGACTTCGAGAAAATTAAAAAAACAGGTGCAATTTCGAGTTATGACATAAAGTTGTATTTTTTTAAATGGAAATCATAGTTGGCTATATTTAGTTAAAAAGGAAATTTTTTTCTCTTTCAAACTATACAGGATGTTTGGTAATTGGACAGCCACAATTAAATGTCATACATAAAATTGAATTCTAAACATAAAACAAAGAATAACTTTATTTCAGATCGGGCTTCGTTTAGGAAATACTCAGGTAAAAAAAAGACTATTAATTTTATTCAACACTTTGTAATGATACCAATAAAGGAAACAAATTTTAACAAAAGTTATTACAACGTAAAAAAACTAGAGTGGATTTTCAAAAATGCCACAATTTACAATAATACACGCCCGGCAACGCAAAACAAGGGAATTGTATACTTCTGCAAAATTTACAGTATTTTGAATAGTATGTACTGAATTTAAAATTATATTTTCTAATTGCCCAATAGTATTAATTGGCTCAGCATAAACTAATTGTTTTAAGTGACCCCATAAGTAAAAATCTAGAGAGTTTAGGTCCTGAAATTATTCTGGAGCCACTCAACCACATTTCTTCCAGCATGTGGTGGTGCACCGTCATGCTGATACCACATTCTATTGTGTAGGCCAATAGGAATGTCATCTAATAAATCTTGCAAGTCATTATCTAAAAATGCTTGGTATGCGGCAGCATTTAAACGATTAGACAAAATTTTAATAGGGAGCAATTGTCCATTCAAAATACCACACCAAGTGTTCATCGAAAATCTTTATTGAAAACCTCTAATTCTAACTGCAGTTACAGCACAAACAATATTCTTTCCTCGATCTTTGAAAAGAAGTAACTCCTTTTAATATGCATTATTGACCAGATATTTATAAGATTTTATGTAGATTTTGAAAATAATGTCAGAAAAACAATGGAGGCTCACACAAAATGACTACAGTTATTAATTTTATTTTTAAATTTTTACATATTTGAATAGAACACTTTTTCACGAAAACAGTGAAATAAGGGTTGATGGGTCTATCTCTAATACTAAAGCAGATATTAGGGACATTTTTTGTGATCTCCACCCCCGTTAACGTTGTTATTTCTCACTATTAAAAAATAGTTAATAAAAAAGTTATAACATTTTTAAAAAATATTTTGAAAATCGTGGTACCAAGACAGTTGAAACTATTTTTAATAAAATGTATTTTCCATATAGTTTTTTAAATTCAACACCCTAAAACTAATAACGTTATCCATATTATAACTTTTGTGTTTACCATTTTTTCGTAATAATAAAAATAACAAAATTGTGTGGGGGGGGGGGGGAATCTTGTGTTAGTAAGACGCAAAAAACAAAACAAGACGATATTTTTATTCTTAAATGACTAGTTTTACACTGGAACTTCATATTAAATCGAATTTATGTGAAAAACTCAGAAATCAGTTCATCCAGTAATTATAATACTTAATAACCAGCAAACTATACAAGTAATAAGACGAATGGTGTGGTTTCCACGAAATATTACTCTTCTAGTTAGTAACCAAGTCATCTAATATGTTTAAATATTCAAAACGTATGATAATTTACGTTAAATTTAGTGCCCTCACGTATCTGATATTCCCAACAATATATTGTTCAATGACATTTAAATAAAGCTTTGTAGTTATTTTTGCAATAAAAGAACGAATAATTTAATTTTCAGGATAACTGGCATATTTAGAATGAAAGTGGAATCTCTTTACAATTTATGTAGACATTTGTACTTAGTGTTAAAATACAAATAAAAAGTTTCTGAACTCGGTAAAAGATTTCACGGCAGGCGTAAAGAACCCTGCGATCAATCAAACATACCGACCACAAAGGAAAACTGTGTATTCTTTTTAATGTTTATAAATATTGAAGTTATTTAAATATTGAAATCCTGGAACATTCAGGTCTCCTACACTTATATTTGCCTAGTCTGGTAATTAGGTTTCCATTATAACTTTCTTAAGAAAGGCAGATGAATAATATTTGTATATTATATAATTGACGATTAGTGGTGAGAGGTATGAAACTTCTCGTATGGTCTAAATGCTACTATCCGACCGACATCATAGATGTCTCTGTGGCGGATAGCGACTTGCGAAGCAAGTACCGAGAGCGGCGACCTCTAGCCCAGATGGACTAAACTACTGTTATTAAATATGATTTGAACGAAACAACTACTCAGCGGGCAAATACCCCGACCTGCATTGGATTACACCTACAAATCATGTTAGATCGATAGCCAATATCATTTGTCAATTCCTAACCAGACATAGACCGGTTTCGAACTTATTTGTTCTCCTCAGTATGCCATAGGTTATGGAACAGACAAATGATAGTGGCCAACCTGCTAGTCATATATTAACTAAGGTAAATTGAGTCGCAAGTCGCTATCCACCACAGAGACATCTATGATCGGATAGTAGCATTTAGACCATACGAGAAGTTTCATCACCTCTCACCACTACTCAATTTACCTTAGTTAGTAAATGACTAGCAGGTTGGCCACTATCATTTGTCTGTTCCATAACCTTTGGCATACTGAGGAGAACAAATAAGTTTGAAACCGGTCTATCTCTGGTTAGGAATTGAGGATAGGAATGCTTTTGATTGCTGATGTTTTTCATTTTTCATAATTCGGTTTTGACCAATTGTCTTCAAAAAGATATGATTAGTGATTCTGTCCTAGTTTCTGAAATTCTTAAGAAAACTACAGAAAATTTGTTTTCAACTACCACTATCTCAATTAGGAAAGCATTTTTTGGAAAATTTTTTACTTATTTTGTATCATATAATCTCCGGTTGTTGTTTGTCGGTGATTTTAAAAACACTCACTATGTGTAGTATAGTGTGTTTCACTTTGAGTAGACACACCCTGTAGTTCGGTTGTATTTGGGCGAACTGAAAAAATTTTTTTTCAAATTATAATACTTGACGAGATCTACCTTCCTGATCAACTTTTTTTATGTTGTATATCAATGGCCTACTATAATTAAAATAAAATACTAAAAATCAGGAAACGCTATTATAGGGATTTTTTTAACGAAATGGTTTTTAGGAAATATTAATCGGACATGTTTAAAAAGACTAAATACTGTATTTCATATTGATAGCTCTTACTATGACTAATACATTTTTGTGAAAAAAAATGTTTAAAAACAATTCCTTTAAAGAATCTCTAATAGCGTTTCTTAATTTTTTAGCATTTATTAACTATTGTAGGTCGTGGATACACAACATAAAAATATGTCATTAAGGAAGGTAGATCTCGTCGAGTACTGCAAATTAAAATAAAGAATTTATCAATTCGCACAAATACAACAGAAATACAGGCGTGTGTCTGTTCAAAGTAAAACACACTGTACACATATCTTTAATATACCGGCACATTCGCAGAATCGTTGCTATCCTTAGTTTAACGTGCCTTGAAATAGGCTTTTCATCGATTCGAGTGACGTTTCATAAATTAAACACTTTTTGGAAAATTATTTGTATAGTTTTATGGCTTGTGAGTCAAGTCATCTGTGAAATAACTAAAAACACCAAAATCGGATTTTTTAACATTTCTAGATTCAATTCATAATTCATAAGAATTCCATTAATCTCAGTTTATTCTTTTTACACGGTCTGTGTATTACTATTTTAATTTTAAATCGTTAATTTTTTTCCTTTACCGTTTAGTATTTTAATCGACATTTTTAATTGTTGAATAACTATGATCAGCTAAATTCACCTGTAATAACTGAAAATAATGTTCTCATTTGTTTAAAAAAATTCAGGCCCAAGCTGACAAGCGGACCAGATGGAATTCCAGCTTTCTTATTACGTGACTGTGCGTTAATATTTGCAGAACCCCTTGCTAAACTTTTTAATTTGTTTAAAAAAATGAATACTTTTCCCTCGCAATGGAAATCAATTGCAATATCCAATTAATTAAAAAGTTGAATTTATAGTTGCCTTATTTCCTCGCTTCTTTTTTGGTTTGTTCCATGTTATACATTTCCTGATTTTTTAAATTTCTTATACCTAATATAAGGAAGTATAGTAATCGTGATTTTTTTCGACCTCGAGACTTTAATTGATATATACTTTTTGAACCCCGAATCCATTCTGACTATTTTCCGAATGATATCTGTCGGTGCGTGTGTGTGTGGATGTGGGTGTGTATGTGTGTATCCACGATAACTCAAAAAATATTAATGGGAGACTTCCCAAATTTGGCAGTTAAGACTGTCAACAATATTTTAGGTGACACATTAAATTTGCTAAATTGGTACCACCAGAAGAGACATAATGTATGAAAGAAGAAAAAGATACAATTTTGGAAAAAAAAATTATTGCATTTCTGTGCGAATCTCAACGAATATAATGAAAAAACATAACTTTATGAAAAAAATCTGTCCGCATGTCTGTAGTATAGCGATAGCAGCCACAGTTTTGAGATAAAGCTTTCAAATTTGATACACTTTTTCTAAAAGCCAAAGACAATGAAAAATTCGGTAATGAGCAAAATTGGCCAGCCGGGGGTCCACAGGACCCAAACTTTTTTGTATTGGACTTTACAAAAAAAATATATTCTTGATAAAAGATTATAAATCATGTCTATTATATCAAGCGAATAAAATATATTTTCCAAGTACTTAAATAAAGCTGATGTAAAGTGAAATATTTTGCACATTTGGCCTCATAATATGGGGTTAGGATCAATTTAACAGTTTGACATTTGAAAAGTCTAATTTAGTTACAAAAATGCCAATGTCAATAACAAAAAATTATTAAAATATATGACATGAATTATTATTGGCAGTATCGAATGACGCTGATAATTAATTATTTAAAAATGTTAATGAAACATTTCAAGGTACGCAACTAAAATTTAATTCAGGTAAGTGAAGAATTAAATACAATTATTTTTTAGATCAGGATGATACCGGTATAAAAAAGTTATGTGTTGGCCACATCAGATATTTTTCTCGTTTTTCATTGGCTTTTTTAGCATATTCCTTGTTCTATTTGTCTCTGTGCATACTCATATTTAATATTTATCTTGTCAAATATAAATGTTTATGGATTAAGTGTATACTTATATATTTTTTTTGTATTACTCCTATTCTGTAATTTGATTTTTCGATCTATTAAATAGTATAAAATAAATAAATAAATATAGGTGAGCAAGGCTTGACACTAGATCTTAACGCTGTTGAAATCAGTGTATTCCAACGCTGGGTGGATTTAATTTCAATTTTCAGTATTATTCTGCGTGGGAGAAAGAACATACCTTTAAATCTTTTGGTGAATTACCCGATTAATATATTAATATTCATATTTAATTGTGTATGTGACTGACAGTATGTTTTGCCTATTCGTTTAATTGTATAAACATATTTAACCATAGATATGTAAAGGTGATAATGATAAAAATATCGTAAATTGTGTTTTGTTGTTTTCTAATATTCATCATAATTTATGTAATAAAAAAATTCGAGAAAATAATTCAATAACAATTTTAAAATTATTTTATATAACAAATTTTAACTATAATTAATTTCAATGAAAAGAAAATGTATTTTTTCTGTTCTGTTCTATTTATTTGTTCCATAGTCAAATGACAGCAAAACGTCCTCTAGTTGTAATAGGAAAAAAAAGTGTAATTTTTTCAAATAAGTTTTAAAAGTCTGGCGAGGAACACCTTATGTATATTTACATGTAAAATATAGTTTTCACATAAATCAAAAGCAAAGTACAGGGTTATTCATTATAAATTACCCACCGCCTATCATCGTTAGTATTGCCTTTAGAAAAAAAGTTTTAAATAAAAATAGTGTGGTTATGACAGAATTTTGGTAAAATGCTATCAGTATCGTGCAGATTTCAGGGGGACACAAAAAATAATATATTTTTTTAAATCGGATACCCTGTATATTATTAAATTTTTGGAATGCTCCTTTGTTCCTGATTTCAAAAATATACCATATATGTTACCCCTACCATATACCGTTTTTGAGTTATTAAACGTCGAAAATCTTAGTTAAACTAGTTACTGTAATTATGGAAAAGTTAACATTATTAAAGTGAGCTATGAGAATGACAACCAGTACGTTTGATAAGTGACATTTCTTTAATGAAATAATCAAAATGGTTTACAGTGAGGAAGAAAAGAACCAAATATTTATACAAAATAGATAACAAAGATTTATTTAGGAAAATTTAATTATAAATAAATGATAACTCATAATAATGGTGGACATCCATTATTGTCAATGCATAATTGATAACGTCTTCTTTATATTTATAATTGTACCGGAAATAGCTTCATTATTTACATTCAGATTGTTTATTTCAAGTCGAATCCTATCTTTAATGACGAATACTATTATTATTATTGACAATGTCTTTTAGAAATCCCCAAATAAATGAATCCATAGGGGTCAAATCCGGACTGTTAGGCGGCTATTTAATAGGTCCATTATTCCCTATCCATATTGGGAATAGATTATTCAAATGATCTCGAACGGGTAGGACACTATGCGGAGTTGCCCCATCCTGCATCCAAATCATATCATCAAGTTCGACTTCGGAAAATTCTGCAAAAGAATATTTTCTGGTTCTGAGATAGTTATTTCCTGATAGGTAACTACAGTTAAAGTATAATCATAAAATATAGGATCAACAATTTTGTTTCTGAAAATTCCACACCAAACGCTAACAGTTTTTCTTCCTGATTTTTTTATTTGTTTTACCAATCTTTTTCCGTTGTGCTTGTTTTCCCACGACCTTCGATTTTTCATATTAAAAATTCCTGCCGTAGAAAAGGATGATTCATATAGTCCATAATGTTTTAGTAAAAAAATCGGGATGTTCATCCAACATTTGAATCATCTGGCAGCAAAAGTCCAGCCTTTTCCTTTTATGAGCTTCTGTTAAAACTTGTACTGGTAAAATTTAATATGGTCTGTAGCTGTTATTTTTTTAACGTACGTTGGATTTTGGAATAACTTTTACCTAATTGATCGACTGCAAAGAAAAAATGATACAGATTTCCTTGCCTGTGATATGAGAGGAAAACACGGAAAGCAACCAACTATAGATCCCAAAATCAAAGAGAGTATAAGGAGATTTATTAACGCCATACCCCAAATAGAATCACACTATTTAAGTGCTCAAGCCAAACGTGAATATATTGAGGGCGGTAAAAGTTTGGCCGATCTATACCCTGATTATAAAGAAGACCGAGAGAGACATGAGTTACCATTTGCAAATTCATTCGTTTAATCGCATATTCACTAGCGAATTCAACATCTCCTTTTATATTCCCAGGAAGGATCAGTGTGATCTCTGTGAATCGTATAAAAATGTAGTTGATGAGGGAAAACAAAAGTTGGTAGATACGTACAATTTGCATCTAAAAGAGAAAGAATTTTCCCGTAGGGAAAAGAATTTTGATAAAATAAACCAGAATGGTACGTGCGTTGCTGTATACGACCTGCAAGGCGTAATGCCACTACCAAAAGGCTTGGTTTCTTCTTTTTTATTACACAAATAAACTAAATTGTTTTAACCTTACAATAAGTGATTTATTTGTCAAGAATGTGGAATGTTACTTGCGGAACGAAACAGAAGGGAAACGTGGTGCCGTGTAAATTGGCAGCTGTGTTCTTAATTATATAGAAATTTCGGTAAAAAAGGTAAACAAACCAGATGTTGATATTATTTTCTACTCGGACAACAAAAAAATAAGTATTTACTTGCTGCATACGTGTATGCGTTACATAAATTCAATGTCCGTAGTATTGAGCACAAATTCCTAATTTGTGGGCACACTCAAAATGAGGGTGAAAATGTTCACAGTATGATAGAAAAACAGGTAAATAGGCACCTTAAACCTGGCCCAATATACATACCAGATCAGTATGCTACGCTGATCCAAACAGCAAAAAAAGAACGGCCCTCCATATCAGGTACATGAATTCACTTATGAGGAATTTCGATTTGAAGACACTACAGGAAGAATGGGGCAATAACTTTTCTTTAGACACCGATAGAATGAAAGTCAAGTGGCATGATATTAAACTTACTCAGGGTTGAAAAGGAACACCCACGTTCATTCTTCTATAAAACATCATATGAAGACGCAGAATTTAAAGAAGTCGTCGTAAAGAAAACAAGAACTCAAGAAGATTCAAATGCTTTGCAGTTAATTCTAGCTTATTCAAAGAAATTTCCCTTAACTGATGAAGAAAAGAAAGCATTATGAATTGTTTTACAAAAATGTTTTTGAGTTACGCTAACCTATCATATTCCATTTTTGTGTTTGGATTTAAGAATATGTTTTTGATTCCTTATTCTGTATTGCATTTCTAGACGAATCTCGACGAATTATGACGATACACAAAATTTCAAACAAAAAATTTTCTGTCTGTGTGTCTGTCTGGTTTGCGATAGCAGCTACAGTTTTTGAGATAAAGCCTTCAAATTTGGTACACACATTCTAAAGGTCAAGGAAGAGATTGAGTTCATTGATGAGCAAAATTGGTTCTTAAAATTTGAAATGTCAAAAAAATATTAGTGACATTCCACCAATGTGACTTTTTTGAAACGTCAAAATATGACTTTTTTGGAACGTAAAAAATGTGACTTTTTTGAAACGTCAAACATTACTTTTATTATAAACTCCACCACACGTCGATTTTTACTACGGTGAGGAAGTTCTGATCCCCAAATAATTAGCAGCGGTTTTTCACATAGATTCGTTTTTGACTTTCTTAAACTTCGTGAAATTGAATATGAAAACTGAATATTAGAAACCGTTACAACTCTAAAAAAATATTTTCCTATTCTATTAAATCATCAGAACTGTCACATCACAGTGTCTAAATGTTTAAAAAAAATCATCAAAACTGTCACAACTCAAAATAATTCAGTTCTGTGCCGATCAGAAAAAAAAATAAAAAACGTCACAAGTCAAAAGGGTGTTTTTTTTAATGAGTTGTCAACATAAAATAACTAAAATCAAATACGATTGTTTACTTTAAGATATATTCTGTCTGACAGTTGTTTTTTGACTACTGTACAATTTTTCCCTTAAATTGGAAATGGTTTTCCCTATTTCTGAAATACCTAGTTTTTTGACTTTTGAAGCAAGGGTGAGATAAGGTTTTATTAATGTAACAAGAAAACGTTACGTGTTACGACTCTTTGTTTGCCATTTCTATAATCAGAAGGCATTATTCCAATGGGAAGTGCTGTATATATTAAAAAAAATATATTTTTTTTCTCCGCCAGTGTTATATTTCATAACAATTTTTGAGTAGTGATCAATGTTTTTTAGTTACCCAAAATAAATCCTACATTTAAAAAAAATTATAACACTTCTTGAATAACAGTTGAATATCAGTAAACTGATAATCAAGAAACTTGAAAATGTAAGTAAATTATGTGATACCAAATTAAAATATAAATCGTATTCACATTCGGCAACGTTTGAAAACAATTACTTACCATAACTAATTTTACATTTACTCCATTTTCTATTACTTTTTGATATTTTCAAAGTGAAATTAATATAGTAGCCGAATGTTACGCAAACGAATATTAATTGTAAATTTTTCATTAAAAAAAAAACTAATTAACTAATTAGTCGCCTTACTAAAGCAGTAAACAAATGTATTATTACTGTATATAGAATTATGCGAATTAAAAACATATGGCCACTCACTTAGTGTGTCCACACAATTGAGGAGGCGGCCACGAGGCAATTTTATTAAATTTATAAGAATTATTATTAATAATGTAAAGTCACTTTCACAAGCAATAATCAGAACTAGTAAAATAAAAAGGAGGTAACTGGTGAATAATAGCTATAGCAACTGAATATTTGGATACTGTCGACAGAGATAATTTCGTTGGACTTTATCCTAAGATTTTCAGTGCCCACACTTCGTTTGCTACAACAGATAGAGAATAAAAATTTTGGGTAAAAACAAGGCAATGTTTTCTGTCTCATAATAAGCTGAAAAAAAATATTTAGCAACAAAAAATTTTAGTTAATTATGACATTTGGGCTCGAGAGACTTCTATGTTGGATCAAGAAAGGTACCAATTTAAATGGTCTTTTATACAGGGTGATTCATTAAGAATAGAAAATCTCGAAACTGGAGGTACTATAGATCAAAATATGACGATTGAGCTCAACATAGCATACAAATATTGCCAGTTTAAGAGATACAGGGTGTTCAAAGTTAGAATTTTTGAAATTTCTCAATAATTTTGGAAGTTTTCGTATTATCAACTTGAAAATTGCCAGCTTTACGTTTTTTGGCATGACAAATATAAATTTGCAACTACTTTTACCGGCGCTAGAGGGCGCTAGTTATACCCTACTTCTTTGATAAATGGAGACATATTTTTGCCTGTAGAATTATACGCAAAATGAATCGAAAAACTTCTTTATAGTTTATACGAAGTCAATTGAAATTGGTCATTGTTAAAGCACAGGACTGTGCGCACTTAACTTGATATTTTGTCCTATGTATTTAGCAATGGTATCGAGAATCAAATGGTAGTTGAAATTGTGCAGGTGAGTCCGAGACTGGCAATGTAATCAGCCTGAACGAACCATCTACGACTGCACGTGTTTTAAAGATAATAAAACGGACAGGCCCACTAGTATAATAAAAACTCATTAAATCGTTTCTCCGCAATTACGGAAACTTGTGAGATGTGCCGGCATTGGCTATGTTTTGAGGACGATGGGCGACGATTGGCTGGGATCAGGATATTCGTCAATCCGGTTGGTCGGTGGGTGTTTGAGTTTATATCAGTCAGGAGTCAACGTGGACTCGGATGTTACCTAGTTATTTATTACATTTGTCCAGTGCAGTGCAAAAATACCTATTATAATATCAAGGTGGTTTGGTTTATACTTAGTGTTCATATTGGTAAATATTTATTACTACATAAAAGGTATTTAAGATATTGTATTAGGTATTTACTAATTTACCATGGCTTTCTGGAGACCATTTGAAACAGAAGATAATATAATAACGCCCGAAAATCCCGAAATAGTTGAGCCTGTTATTGTCGAGGAAGACGAAATAAATTTAGAGTTTCAAAATAAAGATTTACACGTACAAAGTCAACGCATTATTTTAAATATATATGAACGTTTAAAAAGCGAAAATCGTGAAAAATGTGAGAAAAAAATAATAGAACGTATTAACGAATTAACTAAAATATCAAAATCAACAATTTATCGTGTAATTAAAAAAAGGAGATGTTATAGATCACGGTACAAATAGGAAACGGAAAAATATGAAATTAAAAAATATTGATGATGCTACCAAAGATGTAATACGGCGTATAATTTATAATATGTATGAAAAAAATATAGTTCCTACGTTAAAAATGATTCGAGAAAAATTAAGCGATTATCCTGATTATAATTATAGTTCTTTAGATACACTACGAAATGTTTTATTAGAATGCGGTTTTAAACATGACAGTCGTATGGTAATTATGGAATCACGACGTATAGTAGCACTTCGGGTAGATTATTTGGAAAAAATCAGAGAATATCGTAAACTAAACAGGCATATAGTGTATCTAGATGCGCCGATTATAATTCAACCTGGTAATGATTCCTCTTCAGAAAGTGAAGATTCGGACGCGTCAACTTTTAGCCTTTAACTTTTTTAATATACATATATTTTCAGAACAAAATATTTAGATATTATATTAGGTATGAAGTTTACTTTTTTATTGTTACATTTCTTGGAATATATTTTATTTAGTTGACAAGAAATTTTAATTTAAGTTACTTTATTCTAGAGACATATTTTAATTTTGTTTTTATTTATGTTTTATCTAAACAAATATTTATTTTTGTGGTACTAATTCTTTGCTTTGGTTAAGAAACTTACATTTTTATTTTTATTTTAGAAGAAACTTTTATTTTATTTTTTACTATATAACATCCTTTCCCCTCGCTAATCTAACCTGTCCCATTCCCTCATCCTGGCAAGGATATGTTCATACCTTCTCGTTGGTCCTTGCAGAGCAATAACATATTTCAATATAGTATGGGTTAACTTTAAAACTAATCCCAATAAATTTAAATATTTAGACTTTATATCTAAAACTGATATAATATTTCAAAAATATTTTATTGGCGAAATGAACAAAAATAGCCTATCTAATAAACAAAAAATAATAAAAATTAATACAATTTTCAAACAAGTATAACATTTTCTTGTGACAAGCATTTCTATTTACCTCCGCCCATGTACAATAAAGAGATGCCGACGCCACAGTGGTTTATTTTGCGATATTAGAGGGACACGCGGGCAGGCTAAACATATTTTCTAACTAATTTTTCTAATTCATTTAATATTAAGGTAGAAAGGTTTTCAGCGTATTTATGATGATGTGAAAGACGGATTTATTTGGTAATAATATACAGGATGGTGGGATATACATATATGGTTTTTTTTTTTATTAATTATTGCTCGACCAAAACACAATTATTATCGAAATACAGTTAAGGTGTTCCTTGACTGCTCGTTGCCATAGTGATGACGGATGTCAAAAAAGAATTTGTCATTAACTACTAATTTTCGTGTATCGTTCGAAAACTGACAATTTAAATGTCTTTAAATAATAATAGCAATAATAACAACAGATATATTATATCTGAACGAAGTCGCACAGAGCAGATTATGATCAATACATTCGATAGATATTTTAGACCCGCTTTGCGGGAAATGAGCCGAGATGCGTTAATCGGCTTCATACACGGGCCAGATCAGGTGCCAGAACTGGACAGGAAGAGGTTCAAAGAAGAAATTATTGATTTTCTCGCGAAAATCACTCAATATGGAGAACCTCTTTTAAATCCATCAGCAGCGGAGCAAGCTAATTCAGGGATTTTTTATTGCCTCGGCTATATTTCTTTTTCCATCTTTCACGTAACTCATACGAGCAGCAAATGCCAATTCTTCCGGGCTGTAAAAGTTTAACAATTTTACGCAACGTCTTCTTTTTGTTCGGGTGCTAACACTATTAAAACTTTTTCTAGTTAGTGTTTCATTTTTAGATTTTTTAGGTATAAGTTGCTATCGTCTATGAATAATTGTCTGATTCAGCCAAGCAGAATTTCTACTGAGAAAGTTTTTTTTATTTCTTCCACTTGAATGCCATCTACTAATAACTTTGTTTGAAAAGAAACTTATTTTCGTTTTAATAATATCTTCCCAAGTTTTAGGCAACTTTTTTTTAACAAACTCGACCATTTTTCCTCTTACTTCTGAAGTATTAGCTTTTGCGAGCCAACCATTACTTCGCAGAAGTTCAAAAAGTTCCATACGCTTTACAGTCAGGGTGGTTCTGCCACAAAAAATATATATTTACGCAGTCTTACGCACCTTCAGCTAGCACGAAATAATTTCGTAGATTATTGTGTGTTCATTTAAAAATATTTCCGTTTTGGTATAGAGGGTACTTTTTTTAATGGCACGCTTCAAAAATCGGAAATTGAACGAAAAAAAGAAAAAGTGGAACATGCCTTCAATAAATTAAGTTTAAAATATTACTATTTGTAATTTCAATAATGAAAATATATTATAAACTTACCAATTAGATTATTCGACATGACTAAATACAAACTTTGTATTCTTCGATTAAATAAATAATAAAATCGAGCACAATGTTGCGCGATAAAAAAAATGACGAATATTTTGACTGGTGTCAAAAGGATTATCTCTCCAGCCATAATTAACTTGATAATGTGCTTTGATAGAAAGCAAATAAGCATAATAACTATCTAGCTATCATTTTATGATGATATAGCTGACTTTTCATGTTTTCAGTTTTGGGACTAATGTCCCCCTAATATCGCAACATAAACCACTGTGGACGGTTTTTGCAGGCTTTTAGTTTTTATACGATTTCAATTGACTTCGTACAAACTATACATAAACAACTCACTCTTGTTTAATTTCGATATCTCTATCCGTTTTCGAGAAATTTGCTCTTAAAAGTTTCAATGCATTTCGTTTTTATGCAATTTTTAACCCTAAAATACAATGTGTGCCGGATAACACATAAATAATTAATATTGAATTATGATTCTGCGTATCTGTGCTACTTCTATTAATTATTTAGTATTTGCCCGGCACACTTTGTATTTTAAGGATTAAAAATTGCATAAGAACACTGCATTGACACTTTTAAGAACAAATATCACTAAAACGGATAGAGATATCGAAATTAAACAAGTCTTTTTTTTATGTAAAGATTTTTTATTTATTTTGTCCATAATTCTACAGACAAAAAAATATGTCTTGCTTTATCAGATCATTAGAGTATAATGAGAGCCATGTATAGCAACGTTAAAATTGTTGCAAATTCTTATTTATCATGCCAATTTTCAAGTTACTATGAATATTTCCAAAATGATTGAGATATTTCAAAATAAAAATCTAACTTTCATTATATCTCTTAAACCAGCAGCATTTGTATAATGTATGTCGGGCACAATCTACATAATTTGGTCTTTGGTATCTCCAGTTTCGAGATTTTCCATTATTAATGATTCACCCTGTATAAGGCATCCAACTCCATATAATTTCATTTTGCATTTGCGCATAACTAAATCATATTGGATTAAAATATACGTCTCATTTCTAAATAAATACCTCTCATTCTACTGTTTGTTGTTTCGATTCGTTTTTTTTTTTTTTGAATTTAACATGACAAATGCGAAGTAATTTGACCCCCTTGCTAGAAAATATACCAAACCGAAAATAGCTGCAGCATTGTAGTAAACTCTCTTATAATACGGGCTTTGTACAACATATCAGGGATCGTTGGATAAGGACACATGATCCCATAAGATGATCATCCAAATCGCCAAAATCACATGCTGCAAGAATGAGTTCCATGGTCGAATTAACGAACTTTTAAAGTTGGTAAAATAAACGGGATGAATTATTTTATGCTAAAAAATTTGTGAAAAGTTTTACATCATTGAAAAGTACCTAGGTCATATTAATTAATTCGAAAAAAAAGATAGCTCAGATTTTTTCAGAATGCCACAAGATATAGGAACATGTTAAAAGGTTAAAGATTCTCTGCCAATTCTCCAATCAATAGTCCTGTTGTTAAAAATATCCTTCGACTAATTAAACTGTTACGAAGAGAAATTCCCCATACTTCCTTCCTGTCCGATATTATTATCGATAAAATCATTCGTCGTCTTTTTTAATTCCCCACCTCCTTTTGTTATAAACAATGAAGGCGTCAGGAAAGAATCGCGAGCTTTGCTAGTTCAGCGTAAACACTAAGACGGCTTGGATTGTTTCTACATTAATTTCTACTATTTTGTTTTTAAATTATTGATAGGATAGTAGTAGTAATAGTAGAGCTTTACGTGTTGACTTTTTGGTGATCGTAGTGTGTGTTATCAATTATCATTTTCTGAAATGACGAGGACTTACAGACCTGATTCGTCAATAATAGCCGTTCCCACAGCTTCTATTATTATTTCTACGGCTATAAACGAGTTCAGGAAAGCGTTTGTTTATTTTAGTTACAAGTAAGTGCTTCCGAGGTTACTTCTTTAATTGATGTAATCTAGTTACGTGGGAAACCATATAACTGATTATTAATATGCATTAATAAGTGTTTTTTTTTTTGTTAAACGAATTTTATAGAAATATTTGTACAAGTATATTAACAGTGTAAAGTCATAATCGCAATATACCGAGGATATCGAACGTGCAGATTTTATTTATTTTTTAAAGAGATACACGAATACTACGTGAAATTACGCACATTGATGCATGATTTTTCACGTGAGATTTGAGTCGGTAACTGATGTGATGTATGTGCCCATAAAATTAAATTGTGGGAGAAATAGTTTTAGTGTAAATTTTAAGAAGTCGATAGTTTTATATATAAAAGTTCAGTCTTCCAAAAATGTTAAAAAATGATTTTCTTTTGGTACTTCCCACAATAAATCTTCGCAAAGACTCGTAATAAATTAAAGTCTTAAAATTAATGGTAAAAAGGTATTTTTTTGTATAGTTACTCAGGTAAAATGGACGTTCAAATGAAGAAACACTAATTAGAGAGGTCGACAGCTATGGGTGGATGCGCCGGTGCTTTCATAAAAGACCCAGCCGGATTTTCGTTTTTTGAAATAAAATTGGTAAAAATTATCTACAAGAAAGGCTTCCTCTGTGTATATGATCTCTAGATTTCATTAGAGGCATTATTATTTGGGCTAGACCAGATTGTGCATCCAGGAACTTTCCCTTAGGTTATATCTTCTGTGTCTCATCAAATCCGCTTCTTGTCTTTATTTTATTTGTAAACTGCAGGAAAAGTACCTATATTTTTATCAAAAATGTTTCTTACCGACAGTCCAGCACTTAAGAAAGGTATTTCTGAATTTAACAAAATATTTTAAGATATGTCTCATCAGTTGAACGATGTCTGTACCGAATACACTAGAAAAAAAAAACATATCTTCGAAAAAAACTTTTTTTCATTTTGGACTGGATAATGGGGGACCATTTTTTAGATGTTAGTATGGGTCACCCATAATATTGATTCGTTAATAATGTTTGTTTCATTTTTTAATTCTAGATAACCATGCAGAGTCTTGCACGCTCTCCACCCCTTCTTGGATCTTTGGAACATGATTTTTTTTGTGTGTATTTCATACATAATAAAAATACATGTGCCCGAAATTAATATGGCGGCAAAATTGTCTAAAAAAAAAAATTTTTTTTGTTTGTATATATTTTTTTTACTACGGCTTAAAGATAATTTAGCGTGAATTAAACTTTATAATCAGGATTGAGCTTTATAAAACTAACTCATACATTTTGGGAAATCTAAATTTGTGTGAATAAAGGGAGACGGAGCCCTATTATTTATGTTGGAGTCTGAACCATTTCATATAAATAAAATATATAATACTGCCCGTCCGAAAAATTGATATATTGTAACATTGTCGCCAGGATTTGGATGACGACAATACTTTTGTTCTGACGTCAAAGATAGTATCCTTCTTGACGCTGGTCGCATACTAAGTTTGTCGTGTCTTCTATTTCGTGGCATAACTCAGAGACTTGTCACTGTTTTTCTGGTTATTTCTCGATAAAAAAGTATTGCATGAATTTTAAACAATACTTGGAATAGCTTGTAATTGTTGTATACAGGTGTTGCATGACTGACGGGCGTTTTATTCTAAGTCCTATTTGTCGTAAGTGTTGAAAAATACACATCAAATTTAATGAAGTTACCAGCATAATATTTTTAATAATTAAAATAATCATCCAATTTAAATTCTAAAGCAAAATCCATTGTTGTACCAGGTGGCCCTGACAAAACCGACCAATATTTGCGATGTTATTGGAAGCAATGTTTTGACAGTAACAATTGAACTAGCTAAGGTTAATATGTAATGAATGACTAACGCCGGTGGATAATAAAATCATTTCATACTGATTTTAACTATATACAGTGTATTTATACTTAACTAAATATTTTAGTTCTCATATTTAATAATTTTTTGACGTGTGTTTGAATGAATTTGTATGGGTTACTTGAGAATCTATGTAGGGAAAGCAAAATTCGTGATATACGGTTCCATGTCTGCACTAATTTTAACAAAAATATACCTGTGACCCACACCGAGCCATAGTAATACTAATTGTGTTACTTCATAAGAGCCGGCGCGTGGAGTGACGTCACAACAGGGTTTATCTCCGTTTTCACGCGCTCGGGTTTTCAACGTCATTTTAATCGGAACGTTGATAGAAATTTCTGATTTTATGCAAATCGATTAACTGTAATGTGTACTTTCAAAATGTGAAATAAAAAAATATTAAATGAGCCCATTGGGTAATAAGTGCGTCTCAGCTCCGACTCTAGAGGACCAGGCCCTCTATTCGTTCTATTAAAATATTATTTGTAAACAAGTTTTAAGTTTCTAAATGTAGATGGCTTCATTTTATTTGAGACAGTTGCGTGTAAGCGGCATCCTGCTTAATGTATTATGCTAAACGCTGATTGTCGTTTTTTGAAGTACTTTCTTGAGCATCCTGTGCTAAGAGAACTTAACCTATTTCAAAATTCTAATTTATAATAATTATTAAAATAACCATGTCTGATCATCAAAAAATAAATCCATATAAGAAAAATTATTACCCAGGAACCAAAAAATAGATACTTCCGGTGATATCAGAAGTTGAAGGCATGTAAATATGTAAATTTCTCGTATTGTATGTGTGACAGGTAATTGTCTACCTATATTGCTCATTAGTCACTACTGATACGGATGCGATTTTATTACACACCGGAGCGCGCATATTTTCTTAATTTTTTTATTGTAAATGGAAATGAGCAATTAATAAAGAGACCTTATCGAACCAACCACCATAACCTCGAGGTATAAATTTAATTTGATAAACAAAAACCATACTGCTAGACTACTACATTTCAGAGATAACACTGGTTTTCATTTTTTTTCGGCTGAAATTTTTTCTTATAACGGGTGTTTTAATAAGAGCGCAATATTTCAAGGTTCAATAAAACATGGTTTTCTGTAGCAAAGGATTGAAATATTTATTGAGTTATAATGTAGACATTTGGGAGTTATGTATGGAACAACACATCTGATATATGGCCGCCACGGCTTTGCTAGCACATGCGTACTCTTTTGGCGAAATTTTGACTAACGATGTTGCATACATGTGGTGGTATTTCGTTGATATAGCGTCTAATTTCGACCTTCAACGCTTCGGTGGTCGCAGGCTTATTGACATAAACCTGTGACTTCAGATAATTTCACAGCCAAAAGTCCAAAGGTGTTAAATCGCAAGTACGTGGCGGCCAATTCTGGTCACCAAACCGAGAGATGACACGACCAGAAAAAGACTCGTGTAAGACCGTCAATGTTTCACGGGCGGTATGATAAGTGGCACCACATGTCATCGAGAGCAATATCTTCCAATTGAGGCAAAAAACTGGGTTATCATAGCACGATAACGGTCGCCATTCACCGTTACTGCATTACTTGCCTTGTGTTCGAAGAAA
The DNA here is from genome assembly GCA_029963845.1 of Rhamnusium bicolor. NCBI lineage: Eukaryota > Metazoa > Arthropoda > Insecta > Coleoptera > Cerambycidae > Rhamnusium > Rhamnusium bicolor. Next base: position 72,426 of record JANEYF010000644.1, on the reverse strand, counting down.
AACGGCCCAAATATTCCTCCAGACCACCATGCACACCAAACAATGACACGTTTTGGATGCATTGCTTTCTCATGAATCATTCGTGGATTTTCTGATCCCGGAATGCGGAAGTTTTGCCTATTAACGAAACCATCGAGGTGAAAATGGGCCTCATCGCTGAAAATGATTTTGTCCGCAAAATCGGCATTCACTTGTTGTTCAAGGATCCAATTGGTGAACTCTCTTCGCCGTGCATGGTCTATTGGCAGAAGTTGTTGAGTCAGTTGGACTTTATAGGCATGGAGATGCAAATCTTTAATGAGAATACGCTGGAGAGTGGTTGTTGTAACGTCCAATTCTTGTGCGATGACGAATTGACGTCCCTGGACTCTCGGCCACCATCTCGCGAACTGCCGTGATGTTTTGTTCTGAACGACCTCTACGAGCTCGTGTCGTGTGTTTCACATCACTAACCGAACCAGTACTTTTGAAATTTTTCGATTATTCTTTTCACAGTAGATGAATGAGGAACATTATTTCGACCGAAAATTGGACGCACTTTACGAATCGTGGCAATCAACCTAATGTTTAACAATCAGGACGCGTTGTTCCATCGGGTAATGCTCCATGTTTACTAACTCCCATCTGTCTCCTATCGACCTGGCATGTCATAATCTTGTGACGTCATGACAGCCAAACTGGCGCACAATTCAAATCTTCCGCTCTTATTGAAACACTTTCTATCTTCTGATATAGTTTTAAGAGCTATTGTGCTGAAAATAATATATCAACACTGATAATAGTTTCCGTAAACACCAAAACAGTCGGTATTATATTCAACATGAGTTTTGCCAACCAAATTGACATCGTCTGGAAATGATGTAAAAGTTATTGAAAGTAAAAGTTGAAGTTTTTATTTTTAATTATGTCTTATTCGTTATAATTAATACACAAAATTATGAAATTGATCTGTCAATCTAATACTAACGTGATTTTCCACAAAACACCATATACGGCACTCGACGCTCCATTTGAAAAGTCGAGGAATTATAAAGTGTCTCTTTAAATTTGGGTTTCCTAATTATTTTATTAATTAAACTTACTTATATTAATCGTTCAAAGCATGTGATACCTGTTGTATCTACATTTAAATTTATTCGAACGAAATCCTAGTTCTCCACCCGGAAATTAAACATAGATTTCCTAGCAAGGCAAAAGCTCATACCTACCTCTGAGTAAGCATATTTATAAATAAGTTCCAGAAGGGCTTGAATTTGTCGATTTTATTTTATTGAATGATATATGGTTGTATGGAAGAGCAACTCTGTTGTTTATCGTCATCTCGTCCATGCATAATTATTGTAAATTGATATTTTTCGTGAAAATAAAGACTCTATTATTATTATTATAATTATTATTATATCAAATGAAGGGCAGATGTTATTGCTTAAGAAGTTTCGTGGCTGTAGGAAGGTTGCAAGCAAAACATAATCGAACAGTAAATTCCATAACCTTGTTTTGATGTTTGGTCCACCTTTGTTACAATGCTTTATTTAACAGAGTAGGTTAAATAAGAATAGCTAAATATTCGGGAGAACAAATGCTTTTCGGATGTATTTTCAGCAATATTATTTGGACCCCACTATGCATGTTTAAATACGTCCGAATTGTTAAGAATGTTTGCATCTTAAGGTATACGTCCTACTTCTAGTGTCTAAAAGAAAGAATTCGCATGGAGAATACTGTTATCAGCGAAATTTCTCAAGGGATATTCCAATAAATAATATGAAGTACGAACAGAAAGGGGCATAAGACAAATCCTTGTGGGACACCAAAGTTGAGAGTAAACGTTTTCGATAGATTATATTATCAACAACGTAAAGCGCATGGTTAAAGAGAAAATTCGAAATCCTTAAATTACAAAATAAACCTCACGGATCGACTAGTTTATACGCGGTTTTTTTTTAACCGTGTGACTTGTGATTTATTACAAAACAATTTAGCTAAGTTATGTTGTAAATTTATTAATTTATTATACATAATTTAATAATATGAAACATCTAATTTATTGTTATGACACTTTAAAATATTCAGATGTAATTATTATTGTAAAGCGAATTAATTTAAATATATAATAATAACACGTATGGGAATGAAACTAAAAGTAAAAACGATACGAGATAAAAAATTGTGTGAATATTATTCAGACAATTGATTCTTGTGTCCAAAATTAGAAAGGCCTACATTCACATGATTATTCAAAACAATATGTGGGTTTGGTGAAATAGTGTGTGACGTATTATTTGTACTTGTACCATTATTATATCTGTATTCTAATAAATTTTTTTCACTTATTGATTATTTCAGAACATAATTTATATGGATGAGATAATTTTTTTTTTTGATAAATCCCACACTACAATTTATGTAAGCAGATAAAGCAGACGATTGTTTTGGAATGCGAAGAAAATATTTATCGGTTTTTGCGCTAAACTTGAATAGTTTACATTGTTATGATTATGAATAAATTAAACAATAATTTTTGTTGCCTTAAGTGAACAAATAAAACATATGGAAAATGTGCTAATAGGATACAATATATTGAGGTGAAAAATATCGTTTGTGGAGATAAATGTGTTTATTTTAATAATGGTGGGTTTAGACTTTAGACACTTAAGCAATTCTGCAAGTTTGTGCAAAATGTTTGATTTATGATCACCATTTACACTGTGACCTTGAGGCCACCTGACCTGTCTATTTGTACCAATCCATTGATTCTCAAAATTCGCATCTAATAGTTGGTGACTATTATGAGGTGGAGCCCTATCCTGCTAAAAAGACGGTCTATCTCTGGCTTCTCTTGGCAATTGGTTTATAAAATCGTTAGTATTAGTAAAAAATTTTAGATATCTCTTGGAAGTCTACTGACCATCAAAAATGATTGGAGGCAGCAACACATTACCCAACCAAACATTAAAACTGAATCTGTCTTGATGGTTTCCTTCTCTAAAGGGTGTTGATTTTGTTGTGCCCAGTATATAGTATTTTGCCGGTTGAATAATCCCAGATTTGTAAATCTTGATTCATCAGAAAGTATTTGCCTGGCAAAATCATTATTTCTTCTAATGTTAGTTATAGCTCCGTCACAAAAATTCACTCTTCTTTCAAAATCATTTCCATATAAATGTTGATTTATTTGACATTTAAAGTTTTTATAATTCTGTTTCTTTAAAATCCTTCTTGCAGATTCGTGGCTAAGATTTAACTCATCACCAATTTTCCGAAGGGAAACAGTCCTATCAATTTTAACAAGGGCTAATACATTTACTTCAGTTTCCACATTTATAATTAATAATAATAATAATAATCAAAAGTTTTAAATTTGTCACAATTTATTTATAAGGAAATCCATTATACTTATATCAATTTAAAGTTTAAAATTATAATAATTCCTATAGGGGAAGGAAAAAATAGGGGTTACTATTTGAAAATAATTAGTAATTGTTGTCCAAATGCCAAGAAAAAAATTATTTTGAATTCTTTCAAATAATTTCATTATAACGAAAAATCTTCGTTTCATATTGTACGCAAATCTCAAAAATGAACCATATTGTGTTATCCAATTCTTACTTGGAAAATTTTCATTATACAAAGAGTTTCATTTATTATTAATTTTGAATTTCGAAAAATTGAAATAAGTCCGCCATATTTGAGGGTAATGTCAAAAATTTTGATTTATTATATAGAAAATTTCGTGCATAATCAGAATATGTTAAAATATACAGAGTGTTCCATTTAGTCAAGATAAGTGCATTGACTTCTTATACGTGAGATTTAAATTTGAAAACTTTATTCCAATTTTTAGAAAAATGGCAGGCTGATACATGATCTCGTTGACACCCGGTATAAATTAATAACCACTCGTATATTTTATGTACGCCTTTTCTAATTTGACGTATATTTGCAATGAGTAAACACCTTGTATAAACAAATTACAGTCTCGACACTTACGGCTCGATTCTGTTAATTGTTGTAGTGAAATTCATACCAAAATTTGTAAAAAACGTAATACTTTTGCTATAATTTAATAAAAAAAAAACCACTCAAGATATTTAATAAATGTCTGGTTATGGATAAAATATCTATAATTTCCTTTATTGTTCTTACAAATTTGTAGGAAATAAAAGTAAACCGGATATTTGAACGTGTTTCACTAAAACAAATACCATTATAGCTTGGAAATTGATTAATTGAATAACTACTATAAAAAAGGCTTAAAATCAATTATCTAAGTGCTGCACAGTTTAACTTTGGCACCCTCATTAATATTCGACATGCTTTGCATTTAAATACATACTTTCTTAGATGAAAGTGAAGAATTTATAATCAGGGCCAAACAACAACCTCAACAACCCACACTTTTTATCCAGTATCTCACTGTGAGTATTAAAGATTACCTTAAGGCGACGTTTTAATGAGGTGGCTGACATAAATCTGTAAATCACCTTAAGAGCCAGTTCTATAAACGTGGGTCAGCTTTAAACCAAGATTCATTTCTTGGTGACAATTATTGTCACAATTGTAACCAATGAATTAAACCTGGTTCAAAGTTGTTCCACCTATGTATATAATAATTGGCCCTAAGTTTTGTGCTTATTTTTTTAAGCATTATTTTTCAAATATACCCTTCTACACTATTTTATTGTCATAATTATGAGTATATGATTTTGGTAAGAAAGAATGCAACTCTAAGTAGAATGTCTACAAATCTGGAAAACCTGTCAGGGAATTTATTTTAGTTGGAAAATCTGGAAGTATCAGGGAATTCCTGAAAGTAAGCAGTGAAACCTGCAATTTTTACTTTCAGATAGTAATTATTAATAAGAACTATTAAACCTGATAGAAATGTTTTGCGGATGAAGATAATGAACGCTCCCCGATATAAATATTATCTATATGAAAGCGCGAACGTACTCCATAGTTCATGTTTATTTCTAGTAGTTGTAGAGTTCATTGTCTGGTAGTTCAAATAGTCTACGCGAATTATTCTTTTAAGATTGACGCACGACGAGGTGTTTTGTATTGTTGATTGAATTTTATAGACTAAAATGGCAAAAGGGCTTGTCAATTGAATTCCGCTTGGCTTCGAGATGATAATTTTGATTCTTGGTGCCGTAGAAGGAAAAGAAAAGCCATTATCAGCATACTGCAAGTTGTGCTATAGTGCTTCAGTTGTGCTATAGTGCTCCGACCATAAAACAAGTTTTAAGGTCGAAGTTATAGTGAAATATGTTTGAGTAATATGGCCCTCTTAAGCCATAGTAAAAGTAAAGAACATGTAATAGCAGTAAACTACGGTAATAGAGACTAATATTGAGCTGGAAAATAATGTTGGTGCAAAAACTAGTCCAGAAAATGGTACTGTACCAAAGGAGCCCGTGGCTGTACCAAATGTTCTTGAAAAATTTACACATCGAGCTAATGTGACGTCAACTGAAATACTGTGGTGTTTAAATGTTGTCATTACACATACATCACTAAGAAGCTCTGCAAGCACTTTAAAAATGTTACCACTAGTGTTCCCAGATAGCGAAATATATAAAGTTGTAACATGCCAGAAAGATAAAATTTCATATATGTTGGTATACGGTTTGATGCCATACTTTCAAGATTTACTATTGAATTTCTTTTGATGAATCATTAAATAAAGTTAGCCGAAAAGAACAAATTACCATAAGAACATTACCATAAGATACTTTTGCAAACCGAAAAATGAAACACGATGCTAAATTCATGTCCTGGAATGGGTTGGAACCTTTGATGCAAACATAACACTGACGTGTTTTTCCACGAAACACCAAAACACTATACTGCACTCGACGTGTGTTTCGCCAACCTAGTTGGCATCATCTGGAGATGATTAAAACTAAAACTGAAACCGTTTCCACTGATGGTAACTCAACTCTGAGTCCTTAGCGCAGCGTGCTTAGCTTTGCATTTGGGTTGCGATCGCGTTGGCGTTTGCTAATTCCTTTTAGCGAGAAAGATGTTATTAATTTTTCCCACAACGCGCTAAGAAATACACAACAATTTATGAGAGTAGACGCGAAAACAAATGCCAACACACACGTATGTTATTTTCCTAATACACGTGTGTAAAACATCACAATCGTATGTTATATGCTCCTTTCCGTGCTCGTTATGTAATATACTATATTCTTCTTGTGAATGCTAACAATGTGTAAAGTAGGTACGTTGCAAATAGTCTAGTCGAGAGTTGATTTTCTGCGTAAAATAGTTACCAGTCTCTTAAAAATATGGTTGATGGCTCATTCGATCCGGAATAGCATTTAGAAAAACACCCATTTTTGGATTTTTTCTCCCCGATAAAAAATTACAATTGTTATTAACAAAAAACTGAAAAAAAAAATAGGCGTTCAGCTTTTTGGCAAAATCTCAAAAAGTATAAGTGATAACTCAAATATTATAAAAGTTTCTGAAAGAGCAGGAAATTTTAGTAAAAAAGTTCTCAACTCCCGAAATCGTAGCGCCATTATTTATAATTTTAATTTAACGTTGAAAATCGGCTTCCGCGCGGCAGTTTCGTCATGCACGCGCCGCTACTTTAATGAGCGCAGCTTTTAAATAATTTTTTTATGCAATTAAATATTAATTTAAAAATTTGAAAAAAATTCAGGTGTCTTCTAAAAACTTCAACGAAAATGATCCCGCGAAAATAAAAGTTGTATCATCATTTTTTAAAAAGTTGTTCAATTGTTAATTAACAATTTTTTTGCGGGTCTCTGTTGTTATAAAAGTCGATATAAAAGTTAAAATAATTTTACTATAAATTTTTTCTCTCGTGGAGCCCTTCTTATCAACTTACTTAACAAGATGACATGATAAAAATTTTGAAAATTTTTTTATTTCATTAATTATTAATTTTTAAATGAAAAAAAAAATGGAAAATTCATATAATGTTGTTAAAATTATTTTTTTTTGGAAATTTCAAACTATTCCTGGTTTCATCTCTATGTTAGGCATTATATAATTACCTTTTTAATTTTTTTATGCCATTTGTTTATAAATTGTTTATAAACAATTTGGTTAATTTAATATTTTTAAAAAAAATTTTTTTACCATATTGTTAGCATAAAAAAATAATTTTTTAAAAAAAATTTTTTCTTAACAACAATATCTTATTGTTTATAATCGTTTTTTTAATATTTTTATTATTTAAATTAATTTTTAAGGAATCTTTTTTTTTTAAATCATTATTTGTATTTCTCTACATAATTGCAAAAAAAAATTTTTTTTGTCAACAATTTATTCATTTATTTATTTAACAATTTGTTATAAACAAATTTTTTTTTGTTATAATTTTTTTCCAAAAAGATTAAAAAATTACAAAATCAGCCATCTGCAACAATATAGCAAAAAATTTTTTTTCCATTTTTTTAAAAAACAAGTTAAAAATTTTTTTTTCCATTTTTTAAAAAACTTTTTTAAAAAGTTTTTAAAAAATGGAAAAAATTTTTTTTTGCTATATTGTTGCTGATTTTGTAATTTTTTAATCTTTTGGAAAAAAATTATAACAAAAAAAATTTGTTTATAAAAAATTGTTAAATGAATAAATGAATAAATTGTTGACAAAAAAAAAATTTTTTTTTGCAATTATGTAGAGAAATACAAATAATGATTTTTTTAAAAAAAAGATTCCTTAAAAATTAATTTAAATAATAAAAATATTAAAAAAACGATTATAAACAATAAGATATTGTTATTAAGAAAAAATTTTTTTTTTAAAAATCATTATTTTTTTATGCTAACAATATGGTAAAAAAATTTTTTTAAAAATATTAAATTAACCAATTTGTTTATAAACAATTTATAAACAAATGGCATAAAAAAATTAAAAAGGTAATTATATAATGCCTAACATAGAGATGAAACCAGGAATAGTTTGAAATTTCCAAAAAAAAAATAATTTTAACATTATATGAATTTTCCATTTTTTTTTCATTTAAAAATTAATAATTAATGAAATAAAAAAATTTCAAAATTTTTATCATGTCATCTTGTTAAGTAAGTTGATAAGAAGGGCTCCACGAGAGGAAAAAATTTATAGTAAAATTATTTTAACTTTTATATCGACTTTTATAACAACAGAGACCCGCAAAAAAATTGTTAATTAACAATTGAACAACTTTTTAAAAAATGATGATACAACTTTTATTTTCGCGGGATCATTTTCTTTGAAGTTTTTAGAAGACACCTGAATTTTTTCAAATTTTTAAATTAATATTTAATTGCATAAAAAAAATTATTTAAAAGCTGCGCTCATTAAAGTAGCGGCGCGCGCATGACGAAACTGCCGCGCGGAAGCCGATTTTCAACGTTAAATTAAAATTATAAATAATGGCGCTACGATTTCGGGAGTTGAGAACTTTTTTTACTAAAATTTCCTGCTCTTTCAGAAACTTTTATAATATTTGAGTTATCACTTATACTTTTTGAGATTTTGCCAAAAAGCTGAACGCCTATTTTTTTTTTCAGTTTTTTGTTAATAACAATTGTAATTTTTATCGGGGAGAAAAATCCAAAAAATGGGTCTTTCTAAATGCTATTCCGGATCGAATGAGCCATCAACCATATTTTTAAGAGACTGGTAACTATTTTACGCAGAAAATCAACTTCTCGATTAGACTAAAAGTAAATGTTCACCAACAGATCGATTTTGAGTCGTTTCAGGTTGCGAGAGGCCATGTAGAGATATCACCCGCCGTTTAAAAGTCACCAGTGCCAGTAATGTGTAGTAGTGACTGTTTCAAAATAACCACAAACTGGGAGGACGAGTTGCTGCTGTTATAGACAGTTTTGCAGCCACAAGATCAATGCAAAATTTACAAAGAAGAATGTTCATGGCTACAGTAGCCATAGGGACAGATAATTTCATTTGGAATTTGTTCTTATCGTCCTTGATGGTGGTTACCCCTCACCAGTGAGTACCAGACTAGAAGCTTGTAGTGATGTAACCAACAAAGGGCAATGGAATGCAGAATGAAATAATATTGTATTCGGTGATGAATCCCGCTTTTGTTTGCGAATGGCAGATGATAGAAGAATGCTAAGAAGACATAGAGATGAGAGATGGAATTTAGAATTTGCTCTAGAATCCAATACAACTCTTCGTGGCTCATGGTGTGGGATCCAATGTGGTATGAAGATAGGTCAACTCTATTTTCATGGTTGAAGGAACTTTAAACGCCCAAAGATATATTGACCAAATACTGGAGCCAATGGTAATTCCAACAACGGAAATGTTGAAAAATGGCATTTTCCAACAAAACGTGGAAGCACAAACAGCTAACAGTACTAGGGAGTACCTGAGAAATACAAACGTGGAGGTTCTTCTGTGGGCAGATGAATATCCTGATTTAGCGTCTATAAAACGTGTGGGATATGATGGGTCGGGAGTTGTCCAAAAGATCCCGGTCCCAAGGGCATTACTGGAAGTACTAATTGTAGCCTACAATGTAGTAATTGGGCGCGTTTGGCGAATGCAACTGCTGCGAATTAAAGCTCAGCCCGTTTAGTTATTATTACTGTTAACAGTTGTAATTTCGCCGAACGATCTGGAAGGAAGCTGAAAACGACCTGTCAACATAAATATTCCAAATTTTAAATAAAATTTTAAACATACATTTGTAAGTAATTGGAACATTTTGGTTAATTTTATTATACATATTTTATTATATATATTGATTTAAAAACATAAATAAACTAGACAAAAGTCTGTAACCGGAAATTGTTTTCAAATATACAGGGCGAGCCAAGACGATTCTATAGGATCAAGTAACATTTTTTTAAATGAAATGCCAAGTATATCAGAACACAAACCTCTTTGTGGCCTCCTTCCACTCCTGTATTATTATTGACTCTCTCCCAACCACTTGGATGTAATGATTTTTTTTGTTGAAATTATACCATTTATACGTGTATATTATACTACAATCACAACTATCGATTTTAAGAAAAAAATATGTTATTACCAGACATCTGTGTGATGACACAGCCATTTTTCACTTCCTAAAAGTATACAGGGTGATCAAAAAAGATTTTTAAATTTACAACTTTTTAAACTGAATTTTCGCAATTTTTTCAAATGGAACACCCTGTATATTTTTGAACGATGTGATGAAGGATTGAGAAACAAACATTTTTTGTATGTACGTTACTATGGCTATCTGTGACCATTTTCAATTTATTGAACAATAACTGCTACGCTGCGTTGAAGAGGAACAATATTTCCGAAAGGCTGATGATCTGCGTCGTTGTTTCCATTGTATACTGCATAATCCTTTTTTGTGTATAATAATTAATATTACAATATTTCATCCTTTAACTAGTTAAATGTAATAAAATCAATTTTTATAATATTCTCTGTGGATACTGGAATTCAATAATTTCATAACATATATATTAAATGATTAACAGTTGTTAATTAAGTTGAATATTCCTCCAATATTCTCTTAGTAACCGATAAAAAAGTGATTTTATATTAGTGGAAGAAATTTACGACTGCTAATATTTTTTATCCCCTAAGAATAGACCTTGGTTTCGATCTATTTACATAGTCTATTAAACCAATAGCTTGCTTATAACGATAATAATGGCAAATAAATTAAAATTTATAATTAAACAAGTAAATAAATAAACTATAAGGTTTTTCTAGCGTCGCATAAACTTTGCCGAACATTATTGTCATCAGTTGTAACAGTCGTTCTGTACAAGCATGATCGGGCATTAGCATTTACTTTGATTTAGCTTTCGTGGTTTTAAATAATTGGGTCAATAAGGTCACTAATTCCTGTTTTTGTGCGGTGGTTTTCTTAATTACGCAATCATAAAGAATTGCCCGCAAGCCTAATTTATTAATTAACTTAAGATTTATAGTTATTGTGGTAAAGTTTTTTCCTAGTGTCAAGGATACCTCTGTTATAGTAGTTTTACAACAAATCGAGTCTTAAATAGTTGACTTTTAACTGTGAGTAAACAATTTATTTCAATTTCCAATAATGGCAATTTACTATTACGAACATCACAGATCAAATAATGCATTTGAAAAAAAATATGTGTTGGTAGAAACGAGAAATATTATCGATTGGGGTTAGTGGAATTTTGCGAATTTGAATAACAACTAATTTTAACCCACGTATTTCCTTTAAATGCATCAACCAAACCATTTTTATAGGTATACAAAAAATGTACATGGTGGTTCATTTTAGGTGAGGTTGAGAGTTGCGACTTGTCTATTTCAGCATTGTGAATTAGTTTCAGTTAACAATTTCCAACTTTTGAACATTTTTATTGTTCTAATTCAGATTGTAAATCGGTTGAAACAAAATGATATTATAAAAATCATCTTTTCCAGACGTGTTTCCATTTCTCATATCCTTCTATTACTGTTTACTGTTACCGTCTAAGAAAACGCGAGATACAGGACACTTAATTTTAGCTTCACTGAGCACAAGACAGTGTGAAAATCTCACAGGCGGAACTAAATAAATCGGAGCAATATTTGGTATCAATACTAGAGCCAGATTTGTCCCCGTCTGAAACGATTTTCAGAAGCACAACTTGAATCAAAAATTAAAGTACTCACGCCAAAGTATTGAGTGATGATAATGTGCTAATCGAACCTGTAATGGTCGAATCAGTTTGTATATTGTAACAGACTAAATCCAGATGGCGTTACTTACGTATATTTAACATAGAATGGCCTATTCGCAATAAAAAAGCAGAATACTCCAACAATTTGTTTATCGTAAATTTTAGCAGATTTTTTGCTGCTCTTCCAGTTTTTATTTTTTTGAACTCCTAGGCAGAGTTATCAGGTCTACCGATATTAACCTGTATTTCTACCATGTGACTAGTCTGATAAGTTAATGCATTTTTGTATTGACTTGTGATGAATAAACTATCTATCTATCTATCTACCTATCTATCTAATATCTGGACTATAGGCGGTAAGTCCGAGCCTGTGTTATGAATTATATTGCGAATTGCGGGCCGGCGACCAACAGTTAACGATTTTAGTTCGTTCTTCTAGTTCTGTGATGCTGATGTGATTCCCAGAGACTTGGCTTAGGCAGCGGATGAAAGTTTTATAGTGCGTTTAAAACACAATAATTTTTATTTTGAAATCTTGCCGCAAAAAATGTTTCATTCTGATAGTAATAGTAAGTGGTGAGGGTACAAGTACAGGTGTAAGAAAGGAAATGAAATATTCCCAAAATTATAAAGGAGAGTGGGAAATTTTACCAGAATTCAGTGGATGACTGACTAAAAGCCGTAAGGGTGTGAAATTTTCCAAATTTAAACCATGTGAAAAAGATATTAATATTTCAAGTGATAAGGACCCATTAATTAAGCATAGTATCGGACAGCTTCATAAAAAAAGGTGACAGTTGTTGCGAAACAACCTAAGCTAATATTAATGAAATTCGGGAGGAAAGAAATCTACCGAAAAATTTCGAGATCTACCGAAATTTTCGGAACGCATCTCCCAAAATATAACCTATTCGACCTGGCAACCCTGCTCCAAGGGTGTATTAAAAATGCATGTCATGAATTTAAGGGCAAATTCTGGACAATAAATAAATTAACCAATTTTCCTTAACTAGTTACAGGCCTTTAAAATTGAAAATAAAAAAAAGTTATTTGCTGTATCTCTTGAGCGTTTGTAAATATCTTCTTTAAATTTATTACAGTAAAATAGTAGTGGTAGCAGCTCGATATTTTAATAAATTATCATTTCACAATTTTGGCCTCCAATTTTTTCTTATTCCTATGGTAACTAAATTAAATTATTCCATTAAATCTACCATATACGAAAATTATAAGTGATTTTTTTTAGAAGTCGATACATGATTTTTGTACAGTGTAGTACCTCATCAAAACTAACTGCACGTAAATATTACTATAACTTACTGAAAATTTAAAATGGAACTTTGTTTGAACCTCGGTACATGAAAATTGAAAATTGAAAAACTGTTTTTCCAACGCGAAACAAAATATGAAGAAGCCTTATTCGCGAGTTGCAGTGGACCGGGTTTACAACTTAGCTCATGAGGTTCTACGACTGTACAAAAATTCTAATCTGTCCTACAAATAACGAAAATATCGTCTTAAATGTAACACACTGTATAGTTGCACTGATTTTTGGGTTTAATTTTACTTTTGTTGGTTTAGAGAAATTGACCTTGGCCACGAAATATTGATCACCCGGTATGAATGGAGATGTAATTTTTTTCTACACAATCTCTTTCAAGTTTACTAATATGTGCTACACTTTCTAATTCATTTTAGAAACATGCTATAACGTTTTTCACTCGCAGTAGGCGTAGTACCCATTTAATGTTAAGAATAATTATCCAACGTCATTTGGAACCTGCAGACAATAAACCAACGTTGGATTTGACATGAAAAATTGCGTATATCCACGGATATTCCATAACTTAATAAAAATACGAATGATTTACTCAAAGTAGGACACTCCCGCATCAATAATTGTTAATCTTTGCTTTTGCTGTTGGTTTGGAACTGTCAAATACTCTCGTCGCTGTCATAAAATGGTAGGGGGCCCTATTATTGATCCATGAGTTGAACATACCAATATTATTAAATTACTGGATTATTTGTTTAATGATCAAAAAGTAAAGGGGTGGTTGAGCAAATCAGCATATCTGAAGGCAAACACCAAAAGGGCACTTATTGAATGTTACGAGAAAGAACAGACAAGAACTATCGAATCAGACTTGAGAAAGTATTTTGCCTCAATCGTCATTCATCATTTCCTCCTTTTTTTCCTTTTCGGAAATAATCATAAATAAAAGTTCAGTATTAATATTAGCATATATTTAATGTAAAATTGCGGTTTCTTCAACCTATTTGTGTGCAGGTGGATTAAAGGAAAGTTTACTCCTAAAATCACGCGATAGTACTTTCTACGTGGCCCATCCTATACAAGACCTACAAGTTTTCTTAATGTATTTATTTAGTAAACATATAAACTTTAAAACTAGAAATTAAAAGTTTTGCAATATCGATAATAAAAATACATTTGATATATGATTATATTCTCATCTCTCTTTATAGTTACTGTTTGTATGCTATAAATATGATTGTTAACGAATGCTATAAAGGCCTTTCGTGGCACGTTTTATTATGTTATATTTATTTATTTCTTTCACTAACAACCTTTTAAAATAAATTTAAGTAGAATATTTATGTGAAAAGTTGAAAAGTATAGTTTTTATATTTCTATACATAGTAATCGGAGAATATTATTACAGGGAGTGTCGACAATGTTTAGTTCTCATTTTCATCTTTGCTAAATAAGACGATGGTATTTTTTGTTAAAATTAACAGTTATGAAGTAACTCTGAATGGATCATTAATTGAATGTTTTTGCTTTAAAATAAAGTATGTTATTATTAATATATTTTAATCAATTATAGTCTCTCATCTTTTGGCGTGTTATCATTTTCAACATTAATACAAACGTCTAACTATAAATTAGTAGTGCACATATGTGGCGCCCAATGTGGGGCACTAAATATATAACTCCTTGGTCTTCGCAGATACTCTCATTTCTCTTTTGTTTGCATACGAGAATTTATACCACACCAGAATTGTAAGTGGATATATTTATAACTCGTTAATTGTCAGTAATAAAGTATTATTTATTCTAAAATATAAAGTCACCTTGAAATACAGTAACTGTAACTTTAATAATTACCATCTTCATTAAACAACTATTTTAATCTCTTAGTGAATGTTCAGTAATACGTCCGTTATTGGTTGCTTACTGAAATCGTATATTTAGGGGATGTGTTTTTGTTGTGGATGAAATTCACTCATTTAAAACCGTAGTAAGCAGGTATAGTTTTAAATGAGAGATTGTGTCATGTCCTCTACTTAAATGGTCTGAGTTCAAATTCGAAACGAGTTAAATTATGTCGATGAGGTTTAGTGTTAGAGCGAACTTAAATTATGTCGATGAGGTTTAGTGTTAGAGCGAACCTGCTTATGGGTCTATCTCTCGAACTCCCGTTCGAAAGACATCCTAGAATTTTCAGTCCGATCTCTGCAAAACTCTAGAATGTCTGATGTGAAAAACGTTAAGGATCCCTACTACAAAATGATGGTTTCGCAAAATTCTTCAGGTTTGGGATTGAACTTATCTCCTGATTTATGGTAGCGGATTTTGATTGACCGAAAATATGTGATAGAAAATATTATTTTATTTTACGATGAAAATAATAAAAACTGTAAAAGGGTGTTCGACACTATGAAAAATAAATTATTAAATCAGAAATTATCGGTTTGTATTTACAAAAACACGAGGTTGGTTTATTATTTCAATTTTAAAATGCAAGTTTTTAGTCGGTGAACGACAAGTCACAAAACGCTACCCGCCATGATTGTTTTAAATCTGACGTCACTCTTGTAGTACGTGAAACCTATGGTTATCTTATCGTGACTGCTTTGTGAATATTGGGACTGTTTTCGTGTTTTCGTTTTTTTCAAGTTTATAATAATTAATCATGGAGGGCAGTTTTTTGAAAGCGGACGGTACGAATTTGCCAAGAATTGACACAATAATGGTGGCCAAATTCTTTGCAACTAATCCCAATGTCTGTTCTGCCGGATTTATCAACATTAAATATCTGTATAGTATATAATATTTTATTTACTTCTAATTTTAAACCTAACTAAGTACTTATGTTTATAAAAGTGTGTATAATGTACGTAATTAAAATATTATTTTTTAATCAAATTTCCAAATAACCTTAAAATTACAAACATGACAGACACGTGAAAGACTTGTTTACATTAATTGTAAAGTTCAAAGCTACTGAAAGTATACAACAATATATTACTTACACTCACGAAGATACAGTATTACTCGATGATAATTTTGTAACCAAGTCTTTCTCATTTTAATGTCATCTGGCAGTTTTATAAAAAACTTTTGTGGTGTATTTACACTTATACTCTTGCAGTTCAGCAGCAAACACCAAGTATAATGATGAGAAATTGGAAACTTATTATTTTATATGATAAATAAATAAAAATGATACGTTTTGTAAAATTATGTTTACAATTCAATAAAGCCGCTTTGTTATTATTATTATACCAAACGCTACTTGCGCTTGTTTGTGTACCACAAGAATGATGTCACAGTATGTAGTGACATGGCGGATCGTGTTTACGCGACAATTTATATATTTGAAATTTTGAATGCTATTTTATCCTATAAAGCGATTTCATTTAAGCGAAATAAAAATTCCTGTGGACTAATAGTACAATATGAACATTTTAAGACAATGAGGGCTACCGTGCTTGAATTCACCACGAGAGGCGTTAATGTAGGGTAAGGTACATATCACGAAATGTTTATTATGGCTTTTTAATGCGGGTTTTTAGTAATTTTTATAAGAATTAGCTAAAAAACATTTAACACAATGATGGTAGAAGGAGAAAATAACAATTTACTTGCTCAGTAGGGAAATTATTATACCTATCAGAGGTGTCTTATGTCATTAAAGTTAGGTTATATCAAGCATGAGCATGATGAAAACAACAAACGTGCATGATTATTACTTACGATTTTCTGTGGTAGGCTCCTTTGGTAACGCATAATCGTCAGGATTAAAATGGTTCTTACAAACACGCGAATATTTCGAAGGAGTAAGGTTATTCCTGCGTATCGCTACCAACCACAGTTTTAGGCGAGTTTTGTCTCTCGGAAACATATATCCGCTTTTTGTTTCCGAGCAAAATGGAACTGCACAGCACTGAGGCATAATTAACAAGTTTTTTTATTTACTGATGTACGAAATAATTATAAAGAAACCCTATAAACTTATTCCGTGCCTATCAATAACTTTTGACAGCTACCTTACTCACCAGTGGCGCCAACTAGTGAGCCTAAAAACGGTAGCCCCATTGAAAAATAAAAGTCAAATAGCATATTGACAAATATCCCTGGTCTTCTTCGATTGTTCCAAAGATGGTAACAATAATTATAAAATAACGCATAAATATGAATGCTAATTTGAGGACGAACTGTAAACTGAATCATAAAACTGTTGGAAACGAATATGGAGAAAAAATTCTTTCATATATTAGTCACATTCTACAAATTGCGTATTCTTTGCTAGTACATAAATAAACCCAATAGTTTGTTTAATATTTGCTTTGTACGTAAATGTAAATATTTATTGTAATCAAACAAGATAAAAAAATGGAAATATGTTTTTTCCATAGGTATTTTAAACATTTTCCATAATTTTTTAAATTTTCTGATATTATGTTTACATAATTTAGTATACATAGGTGTGTAATTTTTAAAGAAGAAAGGAATTTATATGGAGACTAGTGATGAGTTCTCAGGAGATTACTTCGTTTTTAATCTTGGTAATAAAATAGTAAAATACATGTGTTCATAAACATGCAATTATTGTACATATTTACATATCAGGTATAATACCTACCTTATTGTTACGTATAAATAATATAATTATACTAAATTATAGAATTATTATATTAAGTCCAAAAATATCCAAGAAGACATTTGTAATGATTGTTATTAATTATATATATATAAATTTTCACATTTTATTAAAAATTCACGTTTATTTGCATAATGAAACATTTTGATAATTTTGGATTCCATTTAGAAAGTAAATATACATAGCTAACACTTTTCTCCAGCTAGACGTTGTTGGAAACGACTTTTCAGTTAGTTTAATACATTTGATACCTACGGTGTATTTATTAGAAATATCTTTGTATACCTATAACAGAAAATAATAATTCTTGTGGTCCAATGTCCTAAAACGGTTGAAAATGTCTACAGTTTTCTTGAAGTGTTTTAAATATAAGTTGTTGAATTCTCGTTTTCCCGCCTCGCTCTCTTCTCTGTTTCGTTCTTAAGGCCATGACATTCCAGCTAAACGTACTTCGTTACTTGAATAGAACCGCCTGCTACTATATATGTATATTAAATAAGTATAGTTTAAAGAAACTAAAAAACACGCTTTGTGCCATATTTTTCGTATATCGAGCAACCCACGCTTTTTTCACAATAATACTAGTATTTTTCGTTCATTATTGTTTTCAGTTTATATTAATAATTATTTTTCACTTTTTTAGTTTGATGTGCTTTAAAAGCCTGTTTTTTAGTTTTTTTAAACTATATTTATTATTCACTTTTTAATTTGATGTGATATGAAAGCGTGTTTTGTAGTTTTTTTAAACTATATTTATATTGCTTATTGATGCTGATAATATAACATATTACGATCCAACAGATATTTCTGAAAAAAAAAAATATTTTTTTTATTTCAGCCGTGGGATTTGAACTCACGCCCGAGGAGTCTGTCGTTTCGCGTCGACTGCCTTAGCCCGCTCGACCACCGATCTAACTGACAATCATGGAATGTACTTACATATTAAGTCTTTGCTCTCACGCACAGGATACGTGAGGAAAGGACTGGCGATCCTGATCAGGATAATGATATAAACTTATCAAATTATTGTATTGTTACCGGTTCTTCGTAAGTGTACAAAGTTTCAATTAAATCTGTCCGTTTAAAGTGAGTCAAAATCGAGTCCAAAGAGTCGGTTACAAACAAACAAGCAAACAAGCAAGCAAGCAAACATACAGGTGAAGCTAATAAAAGCGTGTTAAAAATGAAACCACACTATAGAAAATGACTATACTATGCTGCGATAGATAACCTATAAGAACTCCTGATGATTTATCTATATCCAAGTGTTAGAAATGATACATTTAGATAAAGATAGTTTAAATTAGCCTAGAGTGCAAACGTAAATAACATCTTTTTTAGCCTTTTTGCCTGTATTTACACATTTGTGAGTGCACTGTCAGAAATTACAATTTATTTTATTACTAGGCAGCGGAAATATTTACCATTTTTCAGGGCCGGCAGTTATATAATAAAAATTCTATTTTTTAAATTTAAAGAGTATATAATTGAATTAATTTATATATCATGATACGTATACGTTTATTTATATACCTGTAATATGTGCAACCAGTAGCAATCAGAAAATGTGTGTAATAGTATACGTAACTTGGTTCTTGTTCCTCAGCGACACGACAGTGTGTAGTTACTTTCAGGGAGCGGTGTTTGTCATATGGTCCGCTAACCTGAGATACAAAACAATGTGTAAAATTCGTAAAAATTATTTGCGCAGCTTGTCAGTTCCTGCTAGTGATGGGAATAATCGAGATATTTCAATAATCGCTTATTATTAATCGAGATATTTTAATAATCAACCAACATTAGTAGTACTAATTTTAGTAATTGTAGCCTCCTAAGTATTATTTGTTTTTTTTGTATCATATTGGGTGCGTTTATTTATAATAAATGGCATTACATACTAAATTTTGGAGTATTTTATGTTTTATTTACTTTACAAATAGGTAACAATAGCTACTTAATTAAAACTTAAACTATTTTACGCTAAGTATGTACCTGGTTTGCTAAATCAAATCTACGGGTTTGCTGTATTCTGTTGTTGCAACTAACTAATTACCTACTTTCTACTTTATCGTGTTCATCTATGGAGGATTTCAACTCGAAAGCGAAATAATAGTCGAATCAAATGCTGCCGCTTTCATCGTGCAATAATTGTGTACAATTAACTACTAATTTTTATAAATCATCGATTATCTCGAGATATTTAAATAATCGTTTAATTCGATTATCGTATTTCAATTATTCCCATCACTACTGACTGCCTAGTGCCCATGTGAACTATTTATAATTTGCACCATTAACCTCGGTAGATGTGGAACGTTCATTGTACAGACATGTACAGACCAAATCGCCGAAATTTAACAGCCACGAATGCAGGACAAATATTGGTTGTGACCATTATGCAGATGCAAAGGCAAACTTCAGGCAGTATTAGCTACCGGTTCTGTACTCTGACCCAGTTTCCTCTCCCTATTTATTACTATTACATCGCGCATTTTTCGGATTATAGTTTAGGATTAAATTTTGTCTCTGGGATGACATCCAAATTTCCTATGCCTACTATTACAAGGCACAGATATGCGCGAGGCACCAACATTTATTGCACCACAATAAACAAAATACAACTACAGAACTTACTTTTTGCAAGAGTGGTCCGATGTAAACACTAATACAAAAGTTATGCGAATGACGGTCCCCACTCTAAACAACCCTTGTCCTTTGCGCATCTTTATCTCACAGCCACGATATGTTTGTCAAGTGGTATGCAGTAGTAGTCAGAGCTGTGCCTGTATTTATGAAACATACTTATACAACGTAACTAAATACTTTTTGTTGTACTAGTATTTGTACTTAAATACAGTTCAGTTTTTCAAGTAATTGTGATTATACTTAAGTACAATTAGTATAATGTACTTGTACCTGTATTTATCTTAATAATTTTTCAGTGTCATTAGCACGTTCACAATTACAATTTCTTTTTCCTTTTATTTATTTACATTTCGTAGTACTTTCTGCAGAAATATGTCAGTAATGGATTGTTATTTCTGTTTCGTATAAAACTTGAAAATAAATTTTTATTTATTTTAACAACCAGTTGGTGTATTGAAAATAATCCTGCCTATAAACAAACCATTGTGACAAGAAGAGAGCATTATTGTTACATTTGTGTGACTATATAAATATTTAACATATACATACATATAAGACTATTAGTACAACACAGTATAGTGACTTTTTGTTTTTCAATTTAAAAAATTATTAAATTCATTATTTATACAATTTACGATTTCTCTCATTTTTAGAGAAACGTTTAAGAAATTACTTATTAGATTGAAATGTAATTACTAATTGTATTTAAATACATTTTAGGGAAAGTAATTGTACTTGTATTTAGGTACTTTTTAAAATTGAAAGAAATTTTAATTGTACTTAATACATTTTCCATAAAGTAATTGTAATTGTACTTAAGTACTTTTTTGTACTTAGCATAGCTCTGGATAAGTATGTCAGAACCAGTGGCTTAGTGCAACGCCTATTAAGGGGTTAAATCTGTTTAACCAAATTAAATAAATTAATATAAATAGTTTATTACAAACAAATTGTTCAACTAATTTTTTGCCTTGTTCTTGGTCTGCATGAATACTTATGGGAGGACTCTAAACTCCTTAATCCCCAATATTGCTCTTTAGGCAAATTGTGGGCAAAACATTTGATGCCTGACTATATGATCACTAGCGGATCAAGAAGGAAATTTTGAGGGGGTGCGGAGCTATACATAAATAAAGAATCGTTAAGACGACAAAACCTTTAGTTAGTTTTCAATAATTTTTTCTTATTCATTACAAAACGAAAAAAGAAAAACTTTTTATTATTTCGCTATTAATTATTGAATAATTAGTAGTAACATTATTATCTACAAGCTCCTTTACCTCCTTAGTTATAAATAATAATAAAAAAAAAATGTTTGAAGGACTCAGTTATTTTATTATTTTGGGTTGGTACTTATATTTGATCTTCCGTCTTCCTATTATCTTTTCATTTAAATTATAAAATTAAAGGTTTAAATGGACGATCAGTGTAATTTTAAAGTTTCAATAAATATTTACTATAGTATTCTAAAACCGGCTCGTTGGTGTAGCTGGCTTGAGCGCGCGATTGCAAGTGTGACTAGAAATATTTCTACAACGTCAGTGGAAATAGTTGTATGTCCATGTTTGTAACCTACCTTCTAAACAATTTCGGCTTTGGATTTCTTGATTTCTTGTACCTGAATGGTTATTTTTTTTTAATTATTTTAGAAATTATTTACTTAAAACCTTTTCTAAGATCTTTTCACCTTGTATACTCGCCACTTTTAAGCCAAAGCGTTCTCTAAAATGATTAAAGGAAATGAATCATTCAAGTAAAGTTCCATATGCAATATTACAAACCATTCTTAAATGGCGTGACTCAATAAAATATTTATTTATTTCCGTTTGTTTGCAGATGGTTTCACGGACACTTATCTGGAAAGGAAGCAGAGAAACTAATTTTAGATAGGGGTAAAAATGGAAGTTTTTTAGTAAGAGAAAGCCAATCAAAACCTGGAGATTTTGTTCTGTCTGTTCGAACTGATGACAAAGTTACTCATGTAATGATCAGGTGCACTCCGGTAAGTTGAACAAGGGATTTTAGTTAAATGTTTCAAGAAATAAGTATCCTTTTGCAATATGCTAATATGTGTAGATTAGATAATGATTATCGGTAGGAATAAGTAGTACATAAAATATACACAGTTTGTTCTTCCCCAACTCTATTGGTATGTAATATATTTTTAAAGAATTTGTAACATTTTGAAAAACCGTAAACGGCATTTGAATATATTTTTGTTTTAATTTATAGCTGCTTGTATGTTTAACAAATAACATTAAGAAAGATGCACCTACAGCGCACAGTGCTGCGAGTATATGTAAATTTGGGACAAAAATCATAACTGTTGAGATGTATGTGGTATTTATATATTTTCAACTTTATATGAGACAGTTTATCATAAAATTTGTCTTAAAATATATTAAACATTAAACCATTTGCCTTAAACATAATACAGGGTGTTGTATGAATAGTTTAATTTAAAATAAAAATCCAGTGATAAATAAATATTTATATATTTATTTATTTATTTATTTGCATACACTGCTCAACAGGTAAACCCATTTCTAGAGCAGGAAAATACACAAAAGAAAAAATACAATACAGTATAAGTATATAGAAAAGATATTTAAAAAGAAAAAAACATTGTATAAAAATAACAATGAAACATTGTATAAAAATAACAATAAAATAATTTCAGACAGTTTAAGACGGAAAAAGAAAAAAGAGAAACAAAGACTTAGTTATTATAATATTTTTTTAATAAAATTAAGGGTGCAATGAAAAATATCGAACTGTCCACAGTTGTTGTAATTGTTGCACATAGTAAATAGAGGTGAGAATCTAAGAATATTCGAGTGCGAAAATGAGAGGTAAAAAGTTTGTGTTCTCCGAAAATTCACACTAGGCACATGAAAATTTAATTTCCGTAATAATTCTTGGCAGTCAATTTGATTATATAAGATTTTTTATAGAAATACTTGAGAAAAATATTCGCGTCTATTTTCAAGAGATGTCATGGAAAACTTAGTCAACAACTCTTGTTGGGGAACACCGATAGACGGGTATGCTCCCTCAGACTTAAGCCATAATAGTTTTAAGAATCGTCTTTGCACTTTCTACAAAGAGTCTACGTGATTTCTGTAGTGAGGGTTCCAAACAAGAGACGCATATTCAAGTTTAGACCTAACAAAAGCAAAGTATAAAGTTTTAAGTGTACTGATATTCGAGAAGTCTCTGCTAGTTCTAATTAGGAACCCAAGAGTCTTAAGAGATTGATCACTAAATTATTTATGTGAGGTATAAATGAAAGTTCGCCATCGAATATTACGCCAAGGTCAGCAAGAGTAGAAGGTCGTTGAAGGACTGCTTTGTCAATACTGTAATTAAACATAACAGCCTCGGATTTAGTTGTGTAGGTCATAACGTTACACTTATAGACACATTCTGATTTAAGTTGTTTTCAACGCACCAATTAAATAAGTTTGAAAGGCTGTTTTGCAGAAAATCAGTCCTCCAAACAAGAAATTACTTTAAAAATTTTGACATCATCAGCGTAAAGTAGACAGGACACATCAATAACATTCACAATATCGTTAATGAATATGTTGAACAACAGGGGACCGAGAATTGACTCCTGTGGGACTCCGGATGTAGCAATATATTCGATAGACTGGAAACCATTATACGCAACATATTGCCTTCTATCCGAAAGATAAGCATGACAAAAAAATAACAGAGACGGCGAAAAACCAAAAACAGACATTTTGTTTAGCAGTATCCAGTTGGTCAAATGCTTTCGAGAGATATATTACGTCAAGTTGCCTGCGTTGATCAATGGCTTCAGAAATAGACTGGGTTATGCAACAGATTAGAGGTGGTAGAACGTCCTTTCATAAAACCATGTTGGTACACCGATATTTGGTTGCTAACGGTATAGTAAATGTTATCATGGAGTAAAATTTCAAGGGCCTTTGAAAAATTACATATGATAGATATTGGTCTAAAGTTGCTAATATCATGTTTATCACCCTTCGTAAAAACCGGACACACTATATATATATATATATATATATATATATATATATATATATATATATATATATATATATATATATATATATATATATATATATATATATATATATATATATATATATATATATATATATATATATATATATATATATATATATATATATATATATATATATATATATATATATATATTCTGAAATTTTAGCCTGGGCTTCACGTCTGTCACTGGAAATCCAAGTATTCAACAGGTCACCATTTTTAATTGACAACGCGATATCTAATAACAAAAATTGTGATTTGGCGCTCATCTGCGTTCAGTAAATTATATATCAGTAACAAAAGGAAACTTCAAACTATCAAACCGTGTTAAATATGAAATAAGCATTTTTAAGCTTTTTTGAGAAAATGCATCGTGAAGTTTAAAAACATTATAATTTGTCCCAGTATATAGGCAATTGTCGTAAACCACAGTTTTGATATGTTGTTTCCTCTTTCTACTGTTTTAAAAGTTGTATAAGGATTCATACCTTTACAATTACGTGCCATTTCCAACAACAACAGCCTCTAAACCTGAATTCATACACCTTTTTAACTTATGCATACAACTACAGTATCGCAACAGGTCTTAACAGGCAGCATTAGGCACGTGAGTAGTGGGGGCGGTAGTGATATACCTACATTGTAATTGGTCGTAATGTCTGCATTAACTGTCACTCTTCACTTGCGACTACTTAGATTTCCTTTATCAAACAAGTCGAAATTCGAATATTGTCTTATATTCACAGCACTGTGCAGCGTCCGGGTAAAGCGTCGTGATATCTTTTTCTTTTCATTATGTACAATTTTATTGTTACCTTAACTGAAACCATGCCTAATCTTAAAAATGTTTGATACTACCTAATGAGTATGTAATCCAAATAAGTTAACAGGTACTCTCATTATTTTTTGCCAAAAAATTATTCTTGAATTTTCAACGTAGATATTTATTTCAAATTTTGTTCACCTCTACCAAACGGGATTGGAACGTAAAGAATATTATATTTGTATATAAAATTTACAAAAAACTATATTTGATGGTTTTTTTTTGAAAATTTATAATTTAACTACCTAGTTATCCGTAAAATGTTAAATGAAAAAAAACAGTTGATATTATAACTTAATATTATTAGATACAAAAACTAATACAATTAGGATGACTTAATTGTATTTTATCGTAAGAAACAATGATATAATGTTTTTGTTCAATAAGTTAGTAATTTACTTTTTTGTTAATTATATATTACTTATATTACTCATTTCTTGCTACTGGAGACATGTTTTTTTGCAATCTAGAATAGCCAGCAAAAATTATTGTGATAAAAAGGATTAGAAGTTAATTATATTATATGACACTTTTTTAATTTATTATTGCCAGATAGTTTTTAATTATTTTAAAGATTACTCAATATCTGTAAGAAAATATTTCCACTATTTATATAGCATTTAATATACTTACCTATAAATTAGAAATATTTAAAAAACGTTTCCTTCTTTTTTTAAAATTTTTTGTTATATCTACTATTAGGGGAATTACTACTTTCATAAGAATTTTAATTTAGTAACTTGTTGCTTATATCTAATAACTTTTTTCTTCTAAAGGCTGTAACTATGTATATCACAAATATATTTTTGTTAAGTTCTTACCATTGAATAAATAAATAAGGAAAGTATTAAAATTTATTATAGAAAATTAAATAATAGGTGTGTAGATTTATGTATAACGACTGGAACGACTACCTAAGATCTTAGGTAGTCGTTCCAGTATGATTTTTTTTTAAGAATTAATTGATAACTCTCTCATTATTTTATTGTATATTACCAATTCCTTGCCAAATTCAACACATATTTTCGTTTTCATTAATTCTGTTAATCATTTCTTCACAGAATATTTTTCAATGGAATAATAAATACATTGTGCTAAAGAACTAATTAAAATCCTTTTATAAAATATAATTAACTAAAGATCAATGTGTAGAAATAATGACATTTAACAATATTTTCATATGTTTTTGTAGCTTCACTTTGAATATTGCTATTCTTGCTGTTAACATAAAATTTCTATAGTTTCTGAAGCATAACACAGAAACTACTAGTAAATCAATTACGCAATATGTGTATGTATTTGTTATCAGAATGACTTGAGGAATCGAAATTTGTCAAAATATATATGGCGTTCTATTTAAAATAAACGAACTTTTTTACGTATATTTAAAACGCTACTGCCAATCTGTTAGCATGAACGGAATTTATATGAAAAACCATGTAAGACCAATTTTAAAATTTTTTGAATCGGTCAAAAATAAAAATTAAAATGTACAATGTTCAACACATTAGAAAACTCTATTTTCGATTTAATAAATTAATATTAAAAACGGATTTAGTATCAATTAGTTTGTATCTAACCTCAACTTGTTGACATTTTATAACCTCTTTTCTTTTATAAAATAACTTTGTGTTTAGATAATATCCTACAGGTAGGTAATTAAAATTTTTTTATCTTTACTATCGGTTTTTTGATTTAAAATGATTTTACATGATTAATGAAAATACATATGGCTCCGTGGTCTAGAGGTAACGTACTTGCCGCGAAACTTCGGGGTCTCGGGTTCGATTCCCGGTCGAGGAACTGAGATTTTTCTGTGAGAGAGATTAATCGTAGTATACTCGGATATTGGGTGTGTGTCCATTGTCTCTAAATGTGTAGCTCCTCTCCCACACAAGGTCATTCCAGACCTTCAGGGATAAAGAGGGTTGTAATTTCATGTGGTGTTATTATTATTATTACATAAACCATTTAGTTTTTATATGGTTATATGAAAATGTATACAATGTTAACAAATTCACATGACAAAGACTTGCATTTCTTATCAAAATACTTGCAGACAGACGAAAAAATACTGGTCCCTTAATTTTCATTCACGCGTAATTAAATTTGTTTACCATAATTAAGAATCACCCTGTATAATAAGAGCACTTATTTTTTGATAACTACTGTGTTCCTTTCACAAATCATGGAAGCTTCGTACAGCTTCGCTTACTTTCCTCGTCCCCTTATGCACCACCCGAAATTTTGATGCATCAAGCCATAATACTATAACATGTCAATTTAGTTGTTCTACTCAAAAGTATTTTACAAGATTCTGAAAATAATTCAAGATATAAATTATTGTTGAGTGTGGCAGACTATCTAAAAATTAAAAACAGGTTCGTATTTAAAGTTTTATTCTAGTTCTGGGCAAAATACATCTTGAATAATTTTCATTTAGGTCAAAACTGTACCCCTCTTTTCTTTTAAAATTAGGCGTTCTCTGATTCTGATGAGCCGGTTGCTTTGTCTAATAAAGCCTTAAAGGTACAGAATAAATAGTAAAACAAAACACTGTCTAATTCAATTTTAAATTACTTTAAGAAACAAATCGCGATTTGCTTTTGCCATTTTCAGATGCAGTAACAATACTCTTATATAACCACATAAGTTCTTATCGATGACAACTGTCAAACCTAAGCCCTGTTTTATATTTACTTGTTCCTTTAGAAAGTAACAGAGCGACACCATTTTTAAAGCCCATGTTTCAAACAATTTGAAAGGAACGCAATAAATATAATAAAGTTGATTCACTTTCATTTTCATGTTGTTAAGTTAGACAAAAAAATCCCTGTTAATATCAAACTGCTGTTCAATGTCAATGCTGTTTTTTATGTCATGGTGTTAATGACATTACTTAAGCCGGTTTCGAGTTATTACAATAAAAAGGAATCAAATTTAGCATGTGAACTACACTAGTTGTAGAATACAGTAATTGTAGGTCACCCTGTATAAAGTTTTTCTATTATTATTTGATGCTGATTGCATGCAGTTTAGTTCTCCCCTTTTATTTATACATTTTTTCTACTATATCATGAGTAATATGTGAGTAGGTGTCAATATTTTTATAGTAATAGTCATAGTGGCCTTTTGCCCTTGAATCTTGTAACCTGCAATCCTTTGCCTGCTTCTGATGTGATGGGAATAATATATCTTGAACACTGTGTTTAAATTGTTTATATCTTTTGTTTAGGATTTAAATACTATGTTCTAACCTACCTAAATTTAATGTCCCACAAGCTCTATATTACTTATTAATATTAATAATTATTATATTATTGAATCCTGTGCTTCATACATTATTTCCATGTTTATATAACATGTCATTGAAATACATGGATGCAAGTAAACAAAAGTAATTATTTAATTATTTCAAAGTCATTAATGTCAAATTAAACACAAAATTTTTATATGTAAATATGGTATGGTGTTTTATTACTGTTAATATTTATAAGTGTTTTAGTGAATAATCGATCTGTATCTTAAACTTCGCATACAGTAAAAATTTAAAATTGGAGGAAGTTCGTATATTTGCCAACGTTGTGTGTAAGAAAAACAAATAAAGCATAATTTAAAAGCAAAATGAAATTTCTATGGAAGTTTCATTTTGTTCTAAATGAGGCACCCTTTATTAAATTTTTTTCACATAACTTACGAGGTTAATAATGTAGTTTGATTTTTATTGTTTCAAAAACCAGTTAATTATTTTGTTATATAATGTTATGCCATAAATTTGTGCCAATTTTATTTCAAAAAACTTTTTAGTAATTCTTATCCAAATTAAAAAAAAAAAAAGATGAATATTAGAAAATTATAAATTTTGGCTATTCTGAGACTTAGGTAAGTTTTGATTAACAATAATTTAATTTCAAGACAAGCATGGACAATTGTCATAATTGGCATACTGAACCACATAATAAGAGAAAGTTATTTATGATACGGAATTGTTGGTAAAAACTGAATAATTTGGGAATTATTTTACCCATGTAGCACAATATACTTTGTTGTTTAGATCTTTGCGATGTTTCAAATTAGTTACGACATGTCTGCAGCAGTACATTTATAGCATAACTAAATATAGAGATATGTATGTCTGGACCGGATAAGTTAATAATTTGTGCAACAAAGACACAATTAAGAATCTATGTGTCCTCAGTTCTATTAACCAACTTGTTGTCACTTGATTCAATGATCATATTTTTGAAATTATGTTTTTGACAGTATATTAGATTAGGTTAGGTTAGGTTTGTTGTAAGTGGGTCTCAGTAGACCCTCCACTGCGGCCATCGGCAGGCCTATTGTAACTGACGCCTAATTATATTTCACCCAATAAGTTCAGTCTCATAATGAAACTGATAACTTTATTGGGTGAGAATGTGTCCAGATCCTCTGGCAGCAGTTGCCCTTTGCCAAATATTGAAAATCGGATCCTCTCCACAGCGGGACAGGTGCATAAGATGTGGTCTGCCTTCTCATCATCCTCCAGGCATGGACAGCACTCGGCGTTTTCCGCTAGACGGAGTTTATGCAGATGATAGTTTAGTCGGCAGTGCCCGGTATATAGTCCTGTTAGAGTTTTCAGGTTTACCCTGTTTAACTCAGTTTCTTAGCTCTTGATTTCAAGGGGTATTTTATAAATGACTTCAAATGAACTAATCCTGGTAACTCTTGAAAGTATATTAGTAACGGTATGAATCACATAACTTGAAAACTACCTTTAAGTATTGACAGGTACTCGGTGGTGGCTGGTGAAATTTAGGATATGCCCTATCTCGGTGTTGGAATATATAAAAAATATCTTTCTCCAGTACACACCTTTGCTCAAAAATTGACTAAATGTGACATTCAATTCATTTACTTCATACAGCTTGTAATTGTGACGTATGTGCAAAGATCCAAACAGCAAAGTATAAATTCAAAGGCATTAGTTTTATGTCCAAAAAATGCCCTGATGTCCATGAACATGTTTTAGATGTACAGGTATATTTCCTTAAATAATCAGAGGATGCTGGTATCCTGTGTTATTTGTGGTGATGAGGGGTAAGCTTATTGCAACATGAAGTTGAAATGAAACATCACTATAATACTCTTTAATCTAACCTGATCAATGATAAGTTTGCTCCATCATCGAAAGCAGACATGGAGTCAGCGCCCTCCGGTCATTTAAAGTATAAGTATAAAGTATACAATGGATGCAAAAATCCTACATATCAAGGACGTACATCAATGTACTTCCAGTGTATGTATATTTTGCATCCTTCTACTTTTTTTCATAAAATGTTTTTTTATATCCCTTTAATGTGAGCTTCGGCTTGTGATATAATAGGCTTAATGTATTTATTTTTTGTAAATTAACCGATAAATTCATGCCTTTATATTATTACAGTTTGAAAAAAAGTATATTTTAAATAAACATTGAAAAAAATCAGTAAGGCATAACTGATCATTATGAAAATCGATAACTTGCAACTAATCATGAATCTGGCTATTATTGTGTTTAAATTAACCTGATGCTCCATAGTTTGATGATTTGTACAATTTCTTTTTATGGAAATAAACGAGCAATTTATTCCAGGACAACAGATATGACGTAGGAGGTGGTGAACAATTCAATAGTCTTGCCGATTTAATAGAGCACTATAAAAAGAACCCGATGGTTGAAACTTCTGGTACCGTTGTTCACCTAAAACAGCCATTTAATGCTACTAGAATTAATGCATCTGGCATACATTCAAGAGTGAAACAGTTACAGGTAAAGCTAAAAAAAAAAAATATACACTAGTCACAAAAATTAAGGGATTTTAAAAAAGCTCCAAATTTTAGGGTGATTTTCAATAAGAGATAACTTGGCGAAAAATGGTCGTACAGAAAATAAAAAAAAAGGAAATTGTAGCTTTAAGTGTCTAGTTTTCAGACCTGGACTGTAAAATTTTTTGCATGGGCGGTTTTCACATAATTATCCGAAAATCAACAAAAAAAAATTTTTCCACATTTTTTTCTCGTCTTTAAAATGGTCTGTGGACTTCAAAAAAATTTTTTTTCATCATGCGACCATAAAGCTCTTCTAGACAATTTAATTAGCTTTAATTTGATCTCTGAAAGAGCTCCGTGCGATGATTTGCCGCGGAGTTATCGTTGATCAAAGCAAAAAAGTCCATTTCAACTTTGACAATCGATTACTCGGGAACTAATGATCGTACAGAAATTGAGGTAGGGTTTTGGAAACTGCAAAATATTCTCTATAAGACACAATTAGTGGTGATTGATAAAAAAAATTTTTTTGAAGCGATGGTGTTGGCTGAAAAAAAGTTGAAAATTTGCGAATTTAAGGATATTTGGACAATTTGGTATAACTTTTGGATATAGTGAATTAACGAAGGATATCGCCGGTAACTTTTTAACCTCAAAGTGTCCCTAAAATACCCTCAAAGTTGCAAAGCGCTGCGATTTTTTTTCTTAGTGCCCCGAAGGTTTAAATTGATCATTTCGGCCAAAAATCATCTTAGCAAGCAATTTTTTGATTTCTATACATATTTTCGACTTCAATATGGTTTTTTGGCAAAAATCCTTATTTTCTTGCTCAAAAACATGTCTCATTCGAAAAAAATAAAAAAAAAATTTTTTTTTTCGGAATTTTTTTTTCAAATTTTTTTTCGGAATTTTTTTGTTGCCACATGTTCACAATGCTTCATTATTGTCAAAAAAAAAATTTCCTTAATTTCTTTTGATGGCTGTAACAGTCTTAGTTTTAAATGTCATTTTTAAAATTAATTAAAATAAAATCGATACGAATTGCCGTTTTACCTTACACACAACACAGATTTTTTTTTCGAACGAGTCATGTTTTTGAGCAAAAAAATAAGGATTTTTGCCAAAAAACCATATTGAAGTCGAAAATATGCATAGAAATCAAAAAATTGCTTGCTAAGATGATTTTTGGCCGAAACGATCAATTTAAACCTTCGGGGCACTAAGAAAAAAAAATCGCAGCGCTTTGCAACTTTGAGGGTATTTTAGGGACACTTTGAGGTTAAAAAGTTACCGGCGATATCCTTCGCTAATTCACTATATCCAAAGTTATACCAAATTGTCCTTAAATTCGCAAATTTTCAACTTTTTTTCAGCCAACACCATCGCTTCAAACATTTTTTTTTATCAATCACCACTAATTGTGTCTTATAGAGAATATTTTGCAGTTTCCAAAACCCTACCTCCAATTTCTGTACGATCATTAGTTCCCGAGTAATCGATTGTCAAAGTTGAAATGGACTTTTTTGCTTTGATCAACGATAACTCCGCGGCAAATCATCGTACGGAGCTCTTTCAGAGATCAAATTAAAGCTAATTAAATTGTCTAGAAGAGCTTTATGGTCGTATGATGAAAAAAAAATTTTTGAAGTCCACAGACCATTTTAAAGACGAGAAAAAATTTGGAAAATTTTTTTTGTTGATTTTCGGATAATTATGTGAAAACCGCTCACGCAAAAAAATTTTACAGTCCAGGTCTGAAAACTAGACACTTAAAGCTACAATTTCCTTTTTTTTTATTTTCTGTACGACCATTTTTCGCCGAGTTATCTTGTTGAAAATCACCCTAAAATTTGGAACTTTTTTAATATCCCTTAATTTTTGTGACTAGGTATATTATTTATAAACAGTATTTAATAAATTTAAGATTATTTTAAATTTAGCGTTTTATTAAAAATTAAACTCCTTTGTTTATAGAGTGAAAATGGACCTAATAGTTTTGGAAAAGCTGGATTCTGGGAAGAATTTGAGTCACTGCAACAGCAGGAGTTTAAGCATTTATATCAAAGAAAAGAAGGCATTAAACCAGGAGAATAGAAACAAAAATAGATACAAAAATATATTACCATGTAAGTATTTATCTGTATTTCTTTCTATCACTTATTACCCCAGCAAAATAAGGTTTTTTTTAGACGAAAACAAACAAAGAAGTTCATATGCATGTTTGTCATAAAAGCTGGTATTTAGTTTATGCGTAATCGAGATAAAATATAGGGGGCGAAATCTAACGCGCTGCGAGAAAATTCGTTCCTCGTACTCTATTTTTACAAATAACTTACAAACGACTAGTTTTTCAGCTGAAATTGCAGTACCATAAATTCTCATTTGAGATTAGTAAAAGTTGAAAAACTTTCTTTCCATAAATTTTCTTTCAAGTTTTTATGGATTTTTTATGCTAGATCTCAACCCCCCCCTCCCATTCACTGCCTCCATTGTGTACCAATTATGCTTTTAAGACAAACATGCATATGAGCGTTTTTGTTCAAAATCTTGTTCCCTATGATAATTTATTCTTTTATTTCCTGATTAATCCAAATGTTTACAGTATTCACGTAAATTCAATCTCTATAACTTATTTACCTCTATTTGCCTTTTTATATGCTAATTTTACTGTGCTATGTCGTTTCCATTTAATCTTGGCAATTTTATATTTTTGTTTTTCCAAGTTGATTGCGTTTTATGTAATGTTTAATATTTATAAATGATTGTAATCTAAATCAAATTATCTTCCTTATTAGTTGTCATTTTCAACATTAACAAACGTAATTGAACATTTTAAAATAATTGTTTCTGAATAACCGGTTTTGTGAATATATGGAATAAACTGTTTATCTATATATAGAATCCAAACAGGCTAAAACTCAAATTACAAGGGATTTTTATAAACAAAAAATAGTACCAGTACTCATAGATTCCTCCGACTATTATTATTTTCAAGCTTAATTTCGCCACTGGAGTAAGAAATATAAGATTTAAAATGACTGATGGAAAAAAAAATCACAGTCAAAATTAGTTTTGAATAGTTGTTATTGCCAACGAAGCATTTAAACATTTTCAATAAGGAGATTGATGATATAATTACTGCAAGCAAGACTTACTGTGGACCTAGTGAAACAGCACAGCCGATCATTTTCAGCCATAACGTATAACTGATATATTCTAATATTTTACTTGCTTACATTTCAAGCTGTATAGGCTGTTTCAGTATATTTTCAGTACACAAGGTTATTATAATGTAAATTTAAAGAACCACTTTAATTTGGTTGCGCAAAAATTTCTATGAAATTTTTAAGCAAATAGTTTTACTAAATTGCAATATTTTTTAGTTGATGACACCCGAGTGAAATTAAAAGATGTGGATCCTAATGTCCCTGGTGCAGATTATATAAATGCCAACTATATAAAATGGAAAGCAGATGACACCGTAGGCACAGAACTAGGTAGCAATCCAAGCGGAAAAGTATATATAGCAACGCAAGGCTGTCTCCCCTCAACCATCGCAGACTTTTGGCAAATGGTTTGGCAAGAAAACTGTAGAGTAATCGTAATGACCACCAAAGAAACAGAGAGAGGGAAAAACAAGTGCGCAAAATACTGGCCAGATCCAAATTGCAGTAAAGACTATGGAAAAATTAAAGTTAGAAATCTAACAGAGTCGCAACGCAACATTATACTTTACGGGAATTTTTAGTCAACAATGAAGGGTCAAATTGTGAGAGGAAAGTCTATCATTACCATTTTCAGGTGAGATTAAGACAAATGTAGATTTTTTTTAACAGGCAGTAACCTTTGTTTTTGTAGGCTTGGCCTGATCATGGTGTTCCATCTGACCCAGGCTGTGTTCTAAATTTCCTGCATGAAGTCAATAAAAGGCAGGGAGTCTATACAACAGGAATCACCTCACCAACCTCCTGGTGTCATATTGGTACATTGTTCTGCTGGTATCGGAAGAACTTGGCACTTTTATTGTGATAGATATGATTTTGGACCAATTAAAGAAACACGGTAAATGTTAGAATCCCTTCTCATTATCTAAGAATATTAGGATCTAGTTAAAAGTTTACTTAAATTTTTTATGAACTTTTTTAGGACTCGATCTGAAATTGATATTCAACGCACAATACAAATGGTTAGATCCCAACGTTCGGGAATGGTACAGACTGAAGCACAATATAAATTTGTTTATTTAGCGGTACAACATCATATTGAAACTATTACTGAAAGAATGAAGGCTGAACAAGTGAGTAACATTAATTAATCATATGGCTGTTAGAATTTTCCGATATATTCAAACTGTAGCCATAGTATTGTTCCTTGTTGCACTTTAAATATGTTCGCTATCTTTTTTTTTAGAAATCTATCCAATTGGGCAGAGAATACACTAATATTAGGTACAGCAGTGATATAGGGAATAGTTGCATGTCTCCCACGGCAACGAGTGGATTTGGTAGCATGTTATCAGTGAACAGCAGGTCCAGTAACAGCATACATTTTCCCAGTATCTACCCCCTAACCCTGTAATACTAAGACAAGATCTGAAAAAGCCACCAAGAGCAGTCTCTGATATTCCATTACCAAGGTAAGACTATCTATTTGACTACCAAAATTTCAATAATAAAAAAATATATATATATATTTTTTTTTGGGGATTTTTGGAAAATTAATTTTATTTTTGTATGTAAGCGTTTATCTGAAAATGCGGATGTTGTTGCAGGCTCATATTAGATGTTGAGTGTCGCGTGTAATGTTGTAGTACCTTAGACCATAGGTGTTACCATGTATTGGCGATTTTGAAGCCGTGGTTGGCGAGCTGTCACATTCATCGTAAGTGCACGTTTTGCAAAATTTTTACTATTCATTTGACTAACACTGTTCTGAAAAATGCTTTCTCATTTTTAACAAATCATCTGTAGGTATATTAATATTCATCTGTCACTTTGTATGCAGATTCCTCGTAGGTCGAAGAAAAAATGACCTTGAACACGATTAGTGAAGTGTTAATTTTTGGTGACTGTTCGCTATTCACGTTTTAAAGTCGTCAATTTCATATAATATTAGTTTTAACAATTAAGAAACATGGTATTTTTTAACTTAATTAACCATATTAGATCATTTTTGTACTAATTGATTAGATAAACTTATTGTTGATAAAATTATTTGGACTTTTGATCTCTCGTATATGCATGAGAATAAGGCATATAATACAAATTATTATAACACAGTATTATATGGTGTTATTTATTAAATAAAATTGAGAGTTTTTAAATTTTCTTGCTAGCAGTATTGATCGACAAACTTGCACATAAACAAAAGGTTCGCTACAAAAAACTGAACGAAAGAAATGATAGCAATTTTCTCTATTATATCAAAAAGAAATTTATGTGTCAAATGAATTACACAGCAAGAACTAACAGTGTGTTAGTTAAAAAAATGCTGCTCTATATCTTCATTTAGAATCATCTACAGCATAAATTCCCTGTTCCAATTTTGAGTTATGTTTGCCCAAAAAACCGCCATTTGTAGCGAAATAATGGGTAAGACCTGTTTTATTTGTTACTTGTAATCGTTTTTAACACTGAAATAATTTCTTTAAACACCAATACTACACTCAACGCGCGTTTCACCAACCAAATTGCCATTATCTGGGGATGAATAAAACGGTTTTAATGTACTCGACTCACGTTTTACGTACCAATTTAGAGGTGTATTCTTTAAAATGTCATTGTATAACATATCGTATAATAATGATTGTCTTTTATTTGTCTTCTAACGACAGTTTGAACAATCTTGTAAAAATTCGAATTCAGTAACCAGTGTTGTTGAGATGATTGTTGTTACTCAAATGGATAATAATAACCATTTTTTTTCTTTTTTTGATAAATGAGATATACAAAGTTTTCAGGATTATTTTTTTACCTAACCTATTAAATTTCCGTTGAACTTGTTGACATTTGATTTTGATTGAGGTATCAAATTGATGATTTGACTCAAAGAAGGTGTGAACCTTCTTTGGATAATAAGCTACTGTCCTATAAAGTATTTAAAAAAAAAGAATTGTTAAATAAACCTCTGCGTCAAAAGGATCGATTCTGTTCCCAAAACATGAAGGAAAATTTCTTTGTTAATACACTGATTTTTGTATCAATGTCAAATATGACAGTTTGTGATCATCCTATATCTTTGTTTGGAAAGAAATACGTATAAACATGAAAATATGATGTTTGCCAACAACAACAAAAAAAAGTAGTAGCAAAACCACGCAGGTAGCAGTTTGTAATATACTTTAAAAGAGATGGAAAATAATATTTTATTACGTATTAGTAAATACGAATCGGCAGACCGGCTATTTTAGAGGATTCTTGGGCACAAATTATACTGAATCTGAATAGTTCCTGTGGTCTTTCAAGGACAGTACCTTTTTTGCAGATATTGCAAAAATTCCAATAATAATGCATTTCTTTCCATAGTCTTTGTCAGTAACACAAATGGGGTTAGGAAACACAAAACTGTCATTAAAATAATCATCAACGAAAGCTACAGATGCCTTGAA
This sequence comes from Rhamnusium bicolor, assembly GCA_029963845.1. Lineage (NCBI taxonomy): Eukaryota > Metazoa > Arthropoda > Insecta > Coleoptera > Cerambycidae > Rhamnusium > Rhamnusium bicolor. The sequence continues at coordinate 34,940 of JANEYF010000644.1, read as the reverse complement.
TAGCTGTCGTCCTCTAACAATAAAACATTAAATAACGATAAAACTGTTATTACAGAATACGATTATCTGATTCCTCTATTATTGTATGACAAATTGTTTGGTAACAAGGGTTAATGACATTGTGGGTTATAGAATAGACGTCTTAGTGTCTTTGGTTATAATCAAATAATTTTAACATAACTAGATGATGACAACTTAGTTGATGAAACACACCTTGAGTACAGTATTCGTTGTTTTGTTGTTTGTGGCAACTATTTCAATATTAGCGTTACTGTAAAGGTTCCAGCCCACTTCATGTAATCATTTTTGTTTATGTGGATTTTAACCATCTGGGGAAAGATGAATATGTCAATAATCTAGTGATGGGTAGTTGACCGATCACGATGTTTCTATGATGGACCGGACCATCGTGACTGGTCAAGGTGGGTCACGAAACCGATTATTTTTAAAAATGAAAAAAACCACTGCCATGTCATAATTTTCTCATCAAATTGGTGTATAATACTTGTATAAATTGAGCTTATGTTGAAGTTTTTTTCATATCCTTCTAAATTGAGCTCACCTAAATATTTCTTCATCATAGATGCTTTCGTTGCGCCTTGGTTTTGTTACGAATTTATCCAACGTAACACTTTTGGGAATGAATAATTGCGTCACATTTTTTTTATGTGTTTTGTCAGGCGGTAGTGGCTGGTGAAATTTAGATTGTCATCTTAGTATTGAAGCATGGGACCCAAACGATACTTTAAGGCATAACTGTCAAAAATAAATGAAGAAGTTTTGCAGAAAAAAAGTGCAATTGAAATTTGCAAAAAAAAGTTACAAAAAATTTGTTGCCTCACCAGTTAATTTTTTTTGGAAATCAGGAGGAAACATATCGACATTTCAAATTTCATAAAAAAATATTGATTTTTTATTGTTTATATTTTTCACCTGATTATATAAAAATGTTTTGCAAATATTTTACAGCTTGTTTAAAATATATCCTGGTGAGGCACACAATTTTTTCAACTTTTTTTCACAAATTTCAGTCGCAATTTTTTTTACAAGAATTCGTTTACTCTTGATAATTATGCCTTAAAGTATTGCTTGGGTCTCATGCTCCTATATTAAGATGATATGACATTCTAAATTTCACTTTAATTCCACAGAACCCGCAATGTGCATGTTTTTACCAGCAATGTTTTTTTTTCAAAGAAATCCAAAATGATGGTTTTTTGCCAACTTTTGGCATTTTTTAAACAAAAGGAAAATTAAAAAGTGTACTGGTCTCTCTTATTGCTGAAGATTTTTTTCACCACAAACAGGTGAATGACATTTATACATCAATTGTTTAGTGTCATGATTAAAATTTCAAGGGAAATGGTGGGACATTTTAAAATATTGGTACATCTTGGACAAGGTGCACGGTCAAGTTGACTGTGTTCGTGACCACCTCAGACACGTTGCTATTTGACCAGTCAACTTAATCGTTATCTGACCGGTCACTGACCGATCATGGTGACCGTGACTGAGTGATTGCCAATGCCAGAGGTAGTTTTTACCCACAGAAAAGGTTATTCAACTATATGTAAATGTATGGCCGTCGCTGAGGAGGGCGCCCCCCTGTCTCATGGCAGATAATGAATATTCCTCATTTTAAAATATTGGTACATCTTGGACAAGGTGCACGGTCAAGTTGACTGTGTTCGTGACCACCTCGACACGTTGTTATTTGACCAGTCCACTTAATCGTTATCTGACCGGTCACTGACCGATCATGGTGACCGTGACTGAGTGACTGCCAATGCCAGAGGTAGTTTTTACCCACAAAAAAGGTTATTCAACTATATGTAAATGTATGACCGTTGCCAAGGAGGGCGCCTCCCCTGTCTCTTGGCAGATAATGAATATTCTTCATTGTTCTATAATAAAGCCAATCAATTACAATACAGTTATAGAAGGTATGCAATAAAACCGGTATCCTATATCTCTTAAGTACACTGTACAAGTATTTCGCTTCTTTATAAACAAAAGTAGTATATGCAGTATATTATATTTTTGAGATAATTTGTTCCTTTATTCTACAAAAAGGAAAATGTTTTTAGTATTCACTGTGAAGAAAGGTTTAGACGCATTTTTTAAAAATAATTTCTTCGCCCCCTCCCCCCGGAAATTTTGGAGGCGACGCCCATGTTTATTTAATTGTACTGAAATGTCACTTGGATGTTATATGCTTCCTTGCAAACATATTGCACAACAAAATAACGTAATGTACTAATTCAACTGATTGATTTGACTGTGGTATATTAAAATTATACAGTATGTGTATTGAGCCATTGGACATGGGTCTCTTAAATGGTAACATTACAATGTAAACCAGAAGCAGGCAAGCAGTCGCCCGTCGGCCTGAGCATTAGCAGAGCAGAGAATTCATTTTCCATATAGCTATCGTATAGTCAACAGTGCACACTGCGCGCGATGCAATGCCAGTTTTCAGTCTCTTCATTATACTATGTCTAATACTTCAATACACATACTGTATATTAGGGTGGAGCGGTCCTATAGGGGAAAACAAAGAAAGTAATAATATGACGTTCGCGGGGTATGGGATTTATGCTCTATCACCTACTTGTTACGGATCTAAAATTTAAGAAAAAATATTACGCTTTTAGTACTGCCCCAAGGTCAATGAGTTTTAAAAATACTCTTTTCCTTTGTACACTTATGATTATAATTATAAAATAATAATTTGTTTTTCAATATGACGTTTGTGGGGTATGGGACTGATGCTTTACTACCTACTTATTACGGAGCTAAAATTTAAAAATAAAATATTAGGTTTTAATACTGCCCCAAGGTCAATGACGTAAAAATACCCTTAAAATACCATCCTTTATACGCTTATGAATATAATTATAAAAATAATAGTTTGTAATTATATACTTAGTAATATGAAGGTCTATTTACTTCAATAAACTAAAATATGTAGATTTTACAGATCTGTACCGCTTTCAGTGCCGACTTCGGCGAAGGTGGTAAACATAAAACGTCGGTGCGCTGTGTACTAAAATTGTATTAGATACATTTTCTATTTATTTCTTTCCAATAAATAGGTACCTCGGCAAGTCGGCAATTGTCGGTTGTTGTCACATGAAGTGTGATCTATTGGCTCGCAATTAGTATGCGTTTGTCTATCGTAGTGGTGCAGTATTTTTTTGTTCTCATTAGTACAGTATTAAACTCGTGTTTTATAACTAAAATAATAATGACTTTGCGTAGCACTGATGTGAAGTGCCACATATTTGGCTCAGGAAGGGAATTACCGAATAACGTGCTACCTACGTACGAGGACATGATGAAATTATTTATATTAGTTTCAAATAATATGGATCAGAAACAATATAAGGATTTGGTGCATAACAGTAGTGAAGTAGTTGCATTAAAAATAGAAGAAATGTGGAAAAAAGCGTCAATACCTATTGTGGACCATCGCAGAATTTTGGAGCGGATCAAAGCTTATCACCACAAATATAGAAACATTCTTAAACCTTATAAAAGCAGGAAAAATGTAGAGACCTACAAAAATAAATTATTAAGGTTTAAAGAGGATAGCATGATTTTATTTGATATTGCAACTTGCAAATGTCGGTCAATTGACACATGTTTTTGTGATAAAATCAGAAAAGTACCTATAAAAGAAAGTGACCAGCAAAGTGATAGAAAAATGGTAATTAGTTCCATAGACAGAGAGACTACAAAGAAAAATAACAGCTATATTTCAAGAAAACTTAAGCGGAAACAATACGAAGAAACTGTCGCAATACCTACGACACGTAGCAAGGCACGTAGCCACGGCCAAATTTCTAAGGAAACTCCAATTAGCATGGAACCTAGCAACCAACCAAATTTCTGAGGAAACTCCAACTCCATTAATAATAATAATAATAATAATACCTTTATTAACCATTGTGTGATACATAACATGTATATATGGTAAGTCAAATAAATTATGTACAGTGTATAAAACAAACAGTAAAAATAAAACAAACAGTAAAAATAAAACAAACAGTAAAAATTAAACAAACAATAAAAGAAAAGTAGACAACAAAACAGTAACATGTATGAAAATTAATTTATTAATTATTGTGCCAAAAACTCTAAAACACTATAAAAAGACATTTCTATTAAGTAATTTTTTGTAGCTGTCTTAAATTTGTTAAAGCCTGTTATAGTTTTTAGATGGTCAGGAAGTTTGTTAAACAGATTGATGGCGTTGTAATTAGGCGAATGTTTATACAAAGTGGTAGAGTGAGGCGGTATTGTCAATTTGTTATTATTCCGAGTATTGTAAAAGTGTGTATCTCCCAGTTTATTAAAATTTGTGAAATTTTTATATGTATAACACACACATTTTAGAATAAAAATACATATTACAGTTAATATTTTATTTTTCTTAAAAACACCTCTGCAGCTATCTAATGGTTTTAAATTAAAAATAAGTCTGATTATTCTTTTTTTGTGAAATTAGTACCCTGTTTATATTTCCGCCTGCACCCCATGTGACTATATTCATAGACAAATGGCTGTAGACTAAGGCATAGTAAACATTTAACAAACCATTAGTATCAAGTACAGTTTTCATTTGAAGAATAGCAAAAAACGCAGAACTTAATTTGTTGCATACAAAATCTATGTGATTGTCCCAAGAGAGTTTAGCATCGAGCCAAGTTCCTAAGAATTTTATATTTGACACCACATTAATATTGTTAGCCAGTAGAAAGTTTGGAGTAAGTCCTCTTCTATTATGAAAATTTATGAAGACGGTTTTTTTATCATTCAATATGAGTTGATTACGCTGACACCAGGTATCAAGCTCATTGCAGACATGAGTTATATTTTCAGCTAACTCCTCAGGGGTCTGTGCTGACACTGTAATGGTAGTGTCATCTGCGAACATTGTAACTCTACCTTTTGTGATGTGCTTTGGTAAGTCATTCACATATAATGCAAACAGTAATGGTCCCAACACAGAACCCTGAGGAACTCCCATGTGCACATCCCTCATATCTGACATGGCATTATTATATTTTACCAGCAATTTTCTGTTGGACATGTAGGACTCTAGCCACTTCAGTAAAGTTCCCCGTATTCCAGTATTGTATAATTTGCTTACTAAAAACTCAACATTAACAGTATCAAATGCGCGAGAGAGGTCAAACATTAGTGATATAACGTACATTCCTCTGTCAAGGTCTTTATAGACAGGATCTAAAAGATAATAGGAAGCAGTTTCAATAGATTTTGTGGATATAAAGCCATGTTGGCAGGGTGAAATAATATTATGCAAATGTAAAAATTTAACCATCATGTTGTGAACCAGCCTCTCTGCTAGTTTTGAAATTACACTCAAAAGTGAGATTTGCCGATAATTGGCTATATTATGAGGATCATCTTTTTTGTACAATGGTATGATACATGCTATTTTTAGGATGTCAGGAAAAACACCAGATTCTAAAGCTGTATTAATTAGATATTCAAAAGGTTTACTTATAGTGTCACTAGTGCGCTTTAATAATTTGATAGTAATTTCGTCAAGTCCAGTTGAATTTTTATTTTTTAGATTTGCAATCTCGCTTTTAATAGTGTATTCGTCTATATAGCACACAAATAAAGTTTGTGGCTGGTTATCCATAGTGGTGCATGGTAACGACAAATTTTCTCCAAAATGTTCAAATAGTTTAATTTTGGATATCGTGCTAAAATAATTTGCAAAATTATTAGCTATTTCAACAGAATCGGTTATCATATTGTTGTCAATTGCCAGTTCTATTGGATTTTGTGTTTTATTTGTACGACCAAGTTTTGTGTTTATTATTTTCCAAGTTTCTTTGCTCTTATTCCCAGAATTATTAATTTTATTTTTATAAAAACTACTTTTAGCCATTTTAATGTTCTTTTTGTACTCTTTCTTTTTTATTTAAATATAATATCCTACCGTTTGCACAATTTGTTGAATTTACTAGCCACGAAAGCATTTTTAAATTATTTCTCTGTTGAAGTAACTCGTCATTAAACCACGTATTTTTCTTTGAGATATTGCTGTTTTTCCTTTCGACTAAAGGACAGCAAGTATCGAGACAGTATGTCAATTCATTTACAAATTTGCAAAAAGATTCATTAATATCATCTACATCATAGATGAATGACCAGTTAGTTTTAGCGACTTTATCTACATATAAAGATATATTTTTTTCAGTAAAAATTCCTATATATTTTGATGACATCATCAGAGGTTAAATTTTCTTTTGTATTTTCAATAGTAATTATTTGTGCTAAATGATCTGCTATACAAGGATCTAGAATTTTGCATTGATACATATCGAAGGGCAAATTTGTGGTTAAATAGTCGATTATGCTAGAGTGTGTTTGGCCGTTACACATCGTAAATATTCTAGTCGGATCACGAGTTGTGATGTTTAGTTGAAATGAGTCAAGAATTTCACATAAAGTTTGTTTAGCAAGATTATTTTTACCATAGTCTATGTTAAGATCACCACAAAATATTACCAATTCAGTCTGCTTCATTACCATTTCTATAGCTGCAGAAATATTATTAAAAAAAACATCTAAATCACCATTTGGTGGTCGGTAGACACATATAATTGCAATATTGTTGTATATTATACTACACATTTCAATGTGACACTCAATTGAAAATTTTTTTATTTTTGTTATCTCTAATACATTATCAGAGATATCGTCATTACATAGTATTGCAGAGCCCCCATGTATGTGTTCAGTTCTAGAAAAAGAAGAACATATTTTATAACCTGGCACCAATATATTATTTATATTTTTAGTTTGTACCCAATGTTCTGTGATACATAGTATGTCAATATTTTCTGCTTGACTAAATACCTCAATCTCATCAATCTTATTTAACAAACTCTGAACGTTGACATTACATATTTTTAAAGTATTTTTCTTTAACTGGCTAGCTCTGTGATCTCGGAGAGGTTTGGGTATAAAATATTACTTTGGTTCTCTAAACTGTGAGCTGATTTGTGGCATTCATTTAGTATGACACTATTATTTATTTCGTCAAGTAATGTGCTGGTACCAAGTTGATTTGTAGTTTTTGAATTTATAGTATTGTCTACTGTTATCTCTGCATCACCTAATTCATTACCCATCATTTCGTCCGTTGATGCATCCTGCTTCTTATGACTTTCCTTGGTATTTATGAATATTAATGATTTATGTTGCCTTGGTATCTGAATAGTGATTAAATCACAGAAGTCCTTAGAAATGATATTTTTATTTATTTGGTAATTTTCTTTATTAATTTCATAATATAATAAATTTCCTTCCATAATTTTGTTTAGTTTTTGTATATGAGCATTTAATTTGCTGTTGTAATTGTAAATTTGTAGGTTTAGAGTATGGTTCTTAGTGTATGGTACTGATGTAACAATTACATTGGTGTTATTGCATTCTTTTAGTTTTTCATTTATATATCTGAGAGAAGGATTTTTTCTTTTGTTAAAATCGTTTTTCCCAGCTATTATAATTACAAAGTCATTGATTGTGAGGTCATTGGTAAGGGTATCAATATTCCCAATAACGTTGTCCAAGTGTGCCGCTGGTTTTATGACTGACACTATTTCAAATTTTTTTTAATAGATTCTGTAGATTAGGTCTAATACCTTTTCCTAGTTCATCGCATAGGATGATGACTTTATTTTTCTTTTGAATCAATATCTGATTACTGTTTTTATCAGATGTTGGACCTATGGTTAATGCCGTGTCTACCGAATCATTTTGTATAAGAATATCACTAATAACATCAATTTTTTTACCATGTTTTTCTACATTATCAGTAGATGTCGAAACATCCTTTTCTGAGGAACTAGATCCTACTTGAACTCCAGTTGATTTCAAGATATGTGCAGTAGTTTGGATAGCAACTGATTTTTGAAGTTTATTCTTGGATAAATTTATAGTTTTTGTGAGGTCGCTAATTTGTTTAGACATTTCTGCTATCATGATATCTTGATCTTTTATTAGTTTATTAAGATCCTCCTCTAGCTTCATAGCTTCTATCATCATCGCCTCGTTATCAGCTTTTAACTTATGAATATGTTTGTTTTTCATTTCTGTATCCTCAATCATCTCATTCAAAGTCTGCTCTAACATGCTCTTTTCATCATCTGTTGGAGTTGAGTCATTCATGTTTTTGCAACATAATATTTTATTACCATCCACTAATTTGTATTTGTTCTTATTGCGTTGTACACAACTTTTGTGAAAAATATTTGAACAGTTGCTACAGACATAGTATATACATGGTTTAGTAGGGCAACATTTAAAGACTATGGGGTTAGCCATTTTGACTTTCCAATTAAAATATCGTATTATGAATAAAATCCCTTTTAAGTACTGCACTGTCTACAGACTCTGTTTATCAGCTATAATACACGTTCGGTAAAAAAATAATCAATTTAAGTTTTTGTTAGTTAGAGGTAAACACAGTTTTTGATGTAAAAAAGTCAATTCTAACACAAAAAATATTTAATTTAGTTGCATTAAATCAACTTTAAACGCACTTTTCCACTATGAGGTTGCACTTATCAGTATTTGGTTTATAAATAGAAGAACAACATACTCTAAGCGCTTTAAGAAAATCAAATTTTAAAACAGTTTCTTTACTAGATTATTTTTCAACTTTTCAGGCAGCAAAATCACTATCACTTTACTCTGTGTAGGTTCATACGATATAGATATACGATATTGACTTCTATTATCACCTCTACCATAACAAATCCATTTTCTGCGGTAGCTAGAACTTTGGATCGCTACGGTATTTCAGATAGAGCAGGAGCGGCTATCATCTCTGCCATCTTACAAGACATCGGTATTGTTATAGATAATGACATGTCGAATGTCGTAGATCGTAGCAAGGTCCGTCGTAGTCGTACAAAGACAAGAACTATCTTAAATAAGAACCCGTTTAATTTCGAAGGATGCATTGATATTTCTTTCGATGGCAGAAAAGATAAATCATTAGTGACCGAGGACAACCGTCGAAAAGTTATAAACGAGGAACACATAAGCTTACTAAAGGAACCAGGTTCTGAGTACATAGGGCATATTTCAATAACAAGTAGTGATGCTAAAACAATATCCGAACATGTATTTTCATTTTTGCGTTCAAACTCAATCGATTTAAAACAGATTATAGCAATAAGTTGTGACGGAACCGCAGTGAACATAGGGAATAAGGCAGGTGTTATTCGTCTCCTTGAAAGCAAACTGCAACGCCCACTTCAGTGGTTAGTTTGTCAATTACATGCCAACGAACTTCCACTGCGGCATCTTTTTCAATGGATGGAAGCACAACGGACCCAAAAGTTTCACGGGCTCCATTGGGAAATCCCTACAAAAATGCGAAAATCTGCCTGTTACGCATTTTCGGGCTATTCAATGTGACTTGCCAAAAATTACCAAATCAAAAAAAGACTTAAGTACAGATCAGTTATATTTATTAGAAATCGGTCAAGCAATTCATACAGGAACTTGTGATGAAAAGCTGGCAAAACGAAACCCAGGGAAAATTTGTAATTCGCGATGGCTGACAACCGCAAACAGAATCCTACGGCTATATATTTCAACACCAGAACCATCTGAAAATTTACTAATACTAACCAATTTTGTATTGAAAGTATACGCGCCGATGTGGTTCAAAATAAAAACACAGCCTTTTTGTATTTATGGTGCAAAACATTTATATGACACCATCAAATTGTTTCGGTATTTACCAGATAATTTAAGGATAATAATTGATAAGGTTATTCAACGTAATTTTTTGGCCATAGTGAAAATATATTGATTGCAATGCTAGCTGATGAACGGAAACCCATAAAAAAAGCTGGCACTTCTGAAAATTTTAAAAATTCGTGAAAATTTCTCAGGTTCTGTGCCGATTCGGGTATTTACAGTGCCAACTTTTAATTTCGATGCTATGGATTACATCGATTTAATTGACTGGGAAATGATGACTGAACCTCCATTAATAAAACAAATAGACACTGAAGTGATTTCTGACGCATTAACAGATCTGCATAAAATTAATACAGACATTTTGGAAAAAATTCGTCATTTACCTTGTCACACACAAGCAACCGAGAGATGCGTAAAATTAATAACTGAAGCCTGTTCTGCTGTGTGTGGACCAGAGAGACGTGAGGGAAATATAAAAAAACAAGCTCGAAGCTCAGCGCTTCATGCCGGTTTTTAATACCAAGAAGGAGTACCAAGTTCAGTAATTTAATAATTTTTTTTCAGTTTTTTTTTAAATAATATTCTTAATCTAATATCTTTTTTTGTACTAATATTACAATAAACAGTATATAATTGGGAACTGGTATAATCTTATTGAATACAAACTGAAATACGTTTTTTTTTTTTTTTGAAATTTCTTCCTCTTTGTGGCAGTACTAAAATACAAAACAAAAAATGATCATAATAACTTTTAATTGTTTACCTATCGAGCATCTTTCGTGCACCCTGCCAAAAATAATTATAAAAAGAAATAAAATCGCTCCACCCTACTGTATATGTCCATATTTGTGTAGGCAAGGCCTGTTTTTATTTTTTTTTTTTGTACCCCTTATTGCCTTTATTAGCTTTCTGAATATTTTGTTTACTTATCCAGTGAATAATCTTTAACCGCTTTTCAAATTACCTGGAGTAACTACAAAATCTAGATTTGAGTAAAGGAGACCGGGCATCCAATTTATAATCTGAGCTGCTATGTACACATTTAAGTACTAAATTTGATTTCACACAGTTAACATTAACGTTATCCAAGTTCAGTAGCGCAGTGATATACAGCGTTAAGTAGCAAATGTAGTTGGTTTACAGCCTGCTAACTCCCGAGTCAAATACCGACATTGACCATGGCAAAGTTGAGGAAAGTGGTATGCACGTTTTTTCATCATTGTAACTCCGGCTTTGGATTTGGGGGGTTGTCTAATTTGTGTGGTATGTTTATGTTATAACGTTTTGCTGTTTCTATTTATTTTAAAGTTTTCAGTTTTAGTATTCTGTTCGCCGTCATTCCATACTTACCGCTTTTCTTTGTTTTGCTACGTTTGTACAGTTATGTTCTCAGTGTGATAGATTTTCAATTATCATATTGTTTGTTACTAGAGAATAACTAAATTATTTCCCAAAAACGCCAAAATACCGGGTACTATACTCGACCTGTGTTGTTGTAATTATCTCCAGAGGAGGCCGAGTGTGGTACCTGAAGTTTTGATGTTTGTAGAAACTATTTCAGTGTTAATGTCGTCGAAAGTTCCAACTCACTTCAGGAATAATTGTGTTGATGTTTCACGAAACAATTTTTCACCTAATTGACAGCAATTTTTATGTATGTAATGGTTTTGCAACACTATAGAAAACATTCTTTTCAGACCTCCAGATGATTTGGTAAAGCCTACGCTGTATGAGAACATTCCTGGAAACTCTAGTTCTTCAATGTGTCCGGCTCCCCCTCCTCCTCCAAGAAAAACAACGTGACGTAAAAACTTTTTATTCCATACTTACTTCATGTACCTTCTCAGTGTGCTGTAGAGTTGATCTTCAAATGTTATTAAATTAAAAATAATTACTGATGCCTAGTAATTTATCTCTACAATGGTGCTGTTTAGTCTTTACTCATTTGACATGCGTTTACAGATTATCGACTTTTTATATGCATTGATCAGTTAAAAGTTAATAGTGATTTCATAATCTGGTTTTTAAATTTTATGACGTGTTTTTATTATTAAGTTCTAAGCATTCTTGTAATAGTTCACCAAATGCAAGTCCCATGTATATTTTGAAAAGCAGAGGTTCTGAAATTTTGTATATAAATTCTTTTAGTGGTTTCAAAGAGTGTAAAAATTTACTGACAATCCGTGTATCTCATTTTACATTTTTGTTTTATTTCATTAAAATAAATATAAATAATTTGGGTATGCATTTTTTCTTGTTTTTTAACTGAAAATTTTTTTTTTTTTTTTGAAAATTTACAAAAAAGTTATTTGATCATCTGATCCCAATGAAAAACAAATGAAATGATTCAACTGATACTTGAAATTAATGTAAACAAAGCGTTAACATTTTTTGCAAGACGATAATCAACTTATATTTTCAAATTTATCACATAGTTCTTATCAGTGTAATATACAGGTGGGCCAGATTTTAATCGGGAAACTTATAGAATCGATAGAACACACCAAAATAATATGGATTTGTCATATAAACTTATAACCAAAAATGCTTCGTTTTTGGAGATGAAATTTTTATTTATTTTCAGTTTTTCCTATATTTCTCTGGAAATAATTGAGATATTGTTATGAAATTTGGAAGGTGACCATTGTGTACATCATCAGTAGACTTTTCATCATAGTTTTCATCTCTCCATTCCAACCAGTCATGACGGTGGGAGGTGTCGAGGATAGTCTTCCCAAAAAAAATAGGGCGCCACTGACCTAAGCCAATTTTTCTTTCTTTTTCTACATTTACTATCACTAATGCACAAAATAGTTTTCTTATAATTTTTTGATAGGATGCAACATCTTTGAGTTGAACTCATTTCAAAGTCATCATCCCCACTTATCAATTAGCTGAGAATCGTTTAAAAAAAAATTATGTAGTTTTGCATTTTTCCGTTACCATAATTTCGAATGGAGAGACGAAATCTATGGTTCGAGGTATACACAACTTGCAACTCGTAATTTCATAATTCATATTATTTTGGCATATTCTATCGATTCTCTATGTTTTCCAATTAAAATCTGGCCCACCCTGTATTTACAGGGGTATAAAAATTCTTGATCTTTCGGACTTTGTACCATTTATTAAATTAAACTGTTACCAATGTTTCAAAAAATTTGATCATCATCAGGGTTTAATTTAAACAAAATAAATTAAAGTCAAAGCTTAACATCATTAAAAAAACAGTATATGAAAATATGTATAAAACACATTTTTACGCATATATATAAGTAAACACTTAAACAATCGACATCTAACCAGATGCTATAAACAAGCAACGTTTTTTATATATAACTTGTGTGTTTTTTTTAAATGATGTCAAGCTTTAATTTTAATTTATTTTGTTAAACTAAGATGATAAACAATTTTACCGAAACGTCAGCAGTTTAATTTAATAAAACAGTTATAACGCTTTGAAAATTTTTTAAATATCATTGAATTCATAAAAAATTCCTCTTTTTTGTAACGGTATAACAAGGAAACCAGTACTCGAATTGTTGGGTACTTTTTACACTTTCTCTAAAACTATCGACATAACATGTATGCAAATTTTCAGCTATTTGCTATTTTTTCGATTAGCGACACCAATTGGTAACTAGACTATAAAAGTATTGTTACTAATTTGTTGCTACAGACCTACTAACCTAGCTTTCACCGTGACATGCGCAAAAGGGAACATATAGTGAGAGAAAAACAAAAATAGTTGTTTACAAAATTATAGTTAAAATATAGTCCAGTGAGCAAGCATTCACGTAATTGCTGTTTGCAGGTACAACACCGCTTCTTTCTACCACAATCTGTCTCCATTTGCACAACTTATCGGCAATGCTAGATTTTTAGACTTCGATTTTACACACTATTTGACTTTTTAACTAGGGTTAATGATTTCGCCATTTGAGTAAATCTTATTTTTAAACTGTTATCCATGAAATGTAACAAGTGTACCATAAACTTTATCTTTTAGATATATTTATTAATGTTAAGGAGAAAAATGTGATGGTTAAAAAATTTGGATAAATTGAGATGAAGGTACAATTTTAAATATGTTTTATATGTATACTTTGCAAAGGTGGAGGATATTAGCATTTTTATTATATCTTAAATTTGTGATACTTATTAAGTACAGAGTGATTTCGCCAACTGTTCTTTCTTATACCATTATTTTAAAACATAGAGGAAAAATTTATCGACATACAATGTCGGTATCAGACAGGTGTATAGATGGATGTTTTGTACCATGTTTCGACTACTAGAGCCGTAGCTAACTTTGATTCTTTGAATGGAACACTCTCTATATTGCTAAATAAGATACAGTGTGTGGCAGATGTATCCACAGGTCTTCATGAAAGCCAAAGTATACTCTGTTTACTTTGGCTTTCCCCTGAGATTGATCGAGGATGTTCTTAAAAAATTATTTTCGAAAGGGTAGAGCAACATTTTTTAAACCTTATTTAGCATCCCCAGAAAATCAAGTTTTGTGAAGAGATACATTGTTTTAAAGTTTAGTCTTTGTAACTATTTGTAAAATCTTTATTTTAATGCAACACCCTGGATACTATTTTTTAATATTTTGTGTTGACATACATACAGTAAAGCAACTTTTAAAATGTACAAGTGTTCCACAAATATAGTTTATATAATTTCCTGAAAAATAGGAAATTATATTGGTATCTGAGAAGATTTTTTAAATGCAAAGCAATGCGAAGAAATTAGATTTTTGTTCAATGTTTTTTGCTAATTATGTAATGAATGAAGAATTATTTTAGAAAACCATATTAAAAAATTTCATTTGATCCTTTATTCAGACATTTATAGTGTTCTATATAAAAACCAAATTTGATTACCAAAAAAAATTAGTGTTTGGAAAGGTTTTTGAAAGTTTTCATTATCTTAGAAGCTATTTTCTATAATTTTCTTTTCAAAATGAAGTATTTTCCAAAGGTCGCAATTATTTTCAGGTCGCTTAATCTTGAATTACTATGATTACAATTTTTGGTATGAAAAATTCCAATATTCTCTGCTTTTCTTTGTATCTTTTAAAGTATTTTATTATATGGCACAAAGTGTATTTATTGTTTTAAACATTTTTATCTACTAGTATTTACTGTGCACTTTTTAAAATTCTGCTTCAATAAACGTCACATTTTGTATTAATTACAGGGTGGTGCAAAGAATCTGATGATTTTCAAAGCTCTTTACTATGCCGATTGTGTAGCGATGTGGCTAGATTAGTTCATGCCATTTCAATATTTTCAGTAGGCATGTGCCCAGTGGATAGACAGCACACGTTATTTTTGTAATACAGGTTAAGTACTTTAATTTTACCACCACGTCTCAACTAACGATTATGGAGACTGTATCAAAAGAAATTATTATTTTATTCACACAGTGGAACTGTAAAACAACAGGTTAGCTAAGACTGGTGGTAAAAGGAAAGCAACGTTTGAGTTAACCATGTCTTGACTAGATGTTCAAATGAGTGAAATAACTACTCTGTTGTGGTTTTACCATTATTAAAATACGTTTTATTGACGTATTAATGAAATTTGAAAATCAGGTTCATTTGCTTAACTCTGTATAATTATTAAAGCTATCAGGCATACTTATTTTTTTACATTAAACTTATCATTAGTGGTAATTTACTTTGTAAAAGCAGTCAAACTGCCATTAGTTTTTTAATGTGCAAAATCTGAACGTCTGATAACTATTAGATCTGGCTTAAATGTTTTCCAAAGAACAAAAAGGTTAAATTATGATAAGTTTGAGTTGCGTTCTTGATTTCAGCTCAGAAAGTGATGTAAATTCGTGATTTTATGTATGTTTAGGTAAACTTGTGTATTTTTATATATTTGCTAAATTATTAATTTATATAAGTCATGTAAGCACATTATTTTAGTGTTGCAAAAAGTGTAAATTATTTTTCCTGTACAAATTATATTTTCACTAGTAATATTTTCTATTACATTGCATTATTTGTAAAGTATTTTAAAGTGGCAATTCTGCATAAATTATATTGGTGCTAATTGTTATGCTTACTTTCAGTGTTGTTTATATTCACCTGCATTTTATAAGATGTAAAGATTTTTGTCAATTTATCTGTTAAATTATACATAATAAGCAGTTTGTCATTTTTTTTTTTTTCATATTTTTGCAGAAAGAAGAAAGTGTGAAGGTAAGAATTTGGGTAGATAAAGTAAAGGTTAAATGATACGTTGGGCTAGTGGCAAAATTGAATTATTTAACATAATTTAATTAAAACAAGACAATATAAGTACTTCTTCAATTTTTAAAATTGCTTTAATATTTCACAAAAGTGAGGTCAGGTGTTTATTTTCAGTGGTTGGCAGGACAGGTAAGTACTCGTTATTTGAATTTACTAAAAAAAATCCAAACATTGAACAGGTGTATTGCAAAAAATGGTCATAAACCCCACCGCTGACAACAAATATTACATAAAATGCATTCACTCTCTGTAGTCCTAACTAAAGATAGATTTTAGTGATGGGGAGAATCAAATAAATAATTTGAATGATTCGATTATAATATTAATTGCATTATTTCGATTAATTATTTTAAAATTATCTCGATATAATTTAGTAGTTTTTAAAATTGTTGTGTTCGGCAGTCAGCTGGAGAATGGAGAGATGTGGACAGATGTCAAATAAAAACCGTGCCAATTATTTGGGGATCAGAACTTCCTCACCATAGTAAAACTCGATGTGGTGGAGTTTGTAATGAAAGTAATTTTTGACATTTCAAAAAAATCACATTGGTGGAATGTCACTAATTTTTTTCTTTTTGAAAAAGTATTTTTGACGTTTCAAAAAAGTCACATTGGTGGAATGTCACTATTTTTTTTGGACATTTCAAATTGACGTTTTGAAAAAGTCACATTGGTGGAAGTCATTAATATTTTAAAATTTGACATTTGAAATTGACATTTCTGTTCTGTGCTATTAACGATCTATTTTATTCTGATTTATTTCAGTCTGCAGTCGTGATAATATAATAATTTGATTAAATATCTCGAATTTTAATTCTGACATCATCGATAGGTAATTCGATTAAATATCTCGAATTATTAATTCAATTATGAAATACTCAATATTACTAATATCTCGATTATAAAAATATCCCGATTATTTCCATCACTAATAGATTTTCGCGTTGTTAAATTGGCAATAATTTTTTAGGTTAAGTAATGTCATTAATAACATGACACAAAAATAAAACGGGACTGACACTGACAGCATATTGTAATGGACTACATTAGTTGTGACGTCATATAATTAATAATATATGCAACGTGTGATAAAATCATGGCACGCTGGTTGCCTATATGTAACAGTGGAACTTGATTCTTACGTTCATGAACATAAAGGGCATATTTTTGATAGAACAGGACAGAATTTTATTTTCTCCCTTGAAAGAAATATATAAGAACTTTTCCTTATATCATCCACCATGCACAAAATATGTTAGAATATACATGATAGGCCAGATTTTAATTGGCAAACTTAGAGAATCGATAGCAATATGCCAAGTCCTGGAGCTTGTTAGAACCTTTGATGTGTGAATATAACACTGATGTAGTTTTCCTCAAAACACCAAAACACCATATATTGCAATGACGCGTTTCACCAACCAAGTTGGCATCATCACGATTAAAACTAAACTTATGCTAACAATCTACCCTATTTAGATATAAACTATTGTCACGGTTCAGCGTGACCCACTAACCAATAAAGCTGGCTATTTGGGATGATAGGCTCTATCACTATTCATACTATTTTTACATTTTTTGATTTCCAAACTTTCAAATGCATCCAGCTGTCTAGTATTTGTTACATTCCTAATTAATCTTAATATCCATTTTATGGTTCTCAAACACCTGTTGGACCAACACTAGACTTATCTGTTCTACCATATTTGAGATGAGCCTTGTGCTCTTTAAATCTAGTTTGAATTGGTGGTCTAGTCTGTCTAACATATTTTTGATTACTGTCCTTACAGCTAATTTCATAAATCCCCGATTTTCGCTTGTTTTAATTTTGTCACTTGGATTGCCTAAAAGTTGTTGTAGTTTGTTTCTTAATTATTTTATCAATTAAACTTACAGAATATCCATTACCCACAGCTATATCCTTAATCAATGCCTTTTCTTGTTCAAACCTGTCCTTATTGAGCGGGGAAGCTTAATAGACGATGGACTAGAAAATTAAAACTTGCCATTTTGTGTTGAGTACAATGGTGAGAGTCCTTAGGGATATATATCTTAGAGTACTGGTATTCTGTATATTCAAATTCTAACTTTTCACTATTTCTAATTATTATTTATACATTTAAAAATGGTAGTTGTCCAGAGTTTTCAATTTCATATGTGAATTTAACTGATGCGAAATAACTGTTTAATTTAGATACAAAGTTGTCAATTTCAGCGACTTTGTATCGAACACTGCAAAATATCATCTCCCCTGGGGAAATACTCTAATTCTTCTTTTTCTTCCGTAATCGAATCTGTTCATAAAGAGACTGGCAATGAATGGTGACAAAGATTTACCCATTGCTATTCCTTCATGTTACTTCAAGAAGCTATCGTTGAATCGAAAACAATTTTGTTTCATGCAATGTTTAGTGAGTTGAAGATATTCTTTTACCACATCTTGACTGAAATTGTTTAATTTGAATAGATCCTAAGGTAGTCCAAGCTCTGTGGTATCGGAAAGCTTGGAAACAATGAACAAACATCAAAGAAGATCAAAATTTTGCCTTCTTGCGACATTTTTATAGCTATAATGGCAGTATTAGGACTTAACGTTGTTGCCATTTAATTACTTGCGTATACATGACACGATATGAAAAATGACTTTATAACCAAACCTGTATGACCATATTGTGGCTACTATAAATGACCAGTATATAGCAAAAATAGCCAACATTATACAGCGTTTTTACGTTTTAAGTTTTATGTTGAACCATGGTTAAAATAAAATGGCCTAAATGCAACTTGACGAAAGCCATTAAAACGTTTTTATAGCCTAATCTTGGTTATTTCAGCCAAATAACATGTTTAAGTTGCTTGAGCTGTGTTCGAATTAAGTGCCTTACAAGTAAACAGTAAATTATTCATGTACATTTTCATAGGATTAACACATCCATCTCGCATTTTTGAACTAAAGTCATGTAATTATTTACTTGACTTGTATTTGCTCATTATTGACTGTTTAAATAGCTACAAATTTTTTCCTCTTTCAATGGTAGCCTAGAAGTTGTTAAGTTAAAAAAACATTGTATATTTTAGTCTTAAAAGATGGTGGCGCCCAATAACAATTAATTGAGTTGAGTTGATATTTTGCATTATTTAAATTAGCGATTTCCGTGTGTGCCTTTGTTGTTTTGATTATTTAGTTGTGTTTTCGATTTTTATCTGGTTAACTACTTCGCTTCCTACCCGGAGAAGAGAGTGGTAAACATTACTTATTTTGAATGAATGTATTTTGCTATGAGATTTTTATTTCATCAAATAAAATTTAAATTGAACTATTTTAATGATAGGGTGACAAAACAATGTAACTTTATAAAAACAAGATAACATTTGAAATATCTCGATATTTTTCCATCTGATTCTGAAATAAAATCTTTTGCAAATATTTTACAAGTTGTTTAAAAAATAACTGAGGTGAGGCACACAATTTTTTTCAAACTTTTTCTTCCAAATTTTAATTGCAATTTTTTTTTTGCAAAAATCGTTTAGTTTTGGTAGTTATATGCCTTAAAGTATCACGGTCCCATGCCTCAATACTAAGATATGACAACCTAAATTTCACCAGCCACGACTGGTATCCAACGATAGATTTTAATGAAATTATTTAAT
Source organism: Rhamnusium bicolor (assembly GCA_029963845.1). Taxonomy (NCBI): domain Eukaryota; kingdom Metazoa; phylum Arthropoda; class Insecta; order Coleoptera; family Cerambycidae; genus Rhamnusium; species Rhamnusium bicolor. Next base: position 15,259 of record JANEYF010000644.1, on the reverse strand, counting down.
AGTAGCTAGATCAAACCATAATCAAGAGACGTTGCCTGTTGACTGATGGATATTAATTAGTTCATTAGCTAGAAAGTTAGTTGAAACTTAAATCAAGTGAATTCTTTTATTGACGGCTAGTGAAGTGTTTATTAGAGAAAAGTATTCTGTTTGCTAATGATAGAGTCATACTTTGATAAATATAAATATAAATAAATTCGTACATTTATCTTCCGTACAGTGGCTAACTAATGGAAAAAAGCCAGTTTAATTCCTATTAGCAATTGGTGGTAGGATTTTCATTTTACTTGCCACAAAGAAGTGGTGGAGTAGTCCCAAATACAGATTAACTTCTTAGTTAACAATATTAAAATTTTAATTGTAGCTAGTAAACTTTTTTCTCGGTATATATATTTTTTAGCAATTGTCCAACTTTAATCATATATTGTGCTGCATCATAGGCTAATATCCATAACTGTGAACTATCTATATTCATTATATCAAACGTTTGTGTAGTTCTTGTCTAGTTTTTTGCATTGAAATTATGTAACCTTTTTATAAGCAAGTAAATATTGTCACGACCCTAATGGGTTCGTCTTAAGGGACTTACTTGGCTGTGAGAGGTTTTGAAGTTATAAAGAACGAATAATATGATTTTCATGGTTTTTATTAAAACAATAAAACATATAACAATTATCAGCAATGAATAAAAGGGCAATCATAAAAAACAACAATAATAAAATAAAAATAAAAGGGGTCTTACCACAATACCGCCATATCAGGAGAGGTGTGTCGTATGAGAAGTTTTTTAGTGGACTCCCCCCTGTCTACTAATTGGAGCTTATTTATAGTATTGATAAATACCTCATCAGTAGTTTCCGTATAAGCAGAACTCTCATCGTTTGTGTTTTTAACGCGGTTAATAATTAGTAATTGAAATATGAAACCTTATGTCCTGCATCGATATTTATTGCATTGAGGTTTAATAAATGTAAAAATTATAATTTAGGAAGATTATTAGATTTAAATGTTAATTTAATTTTATGAATTATATAGGGAATTTACCAATGAGTATTGTCCTTGTTTATTTAAGGGAATAAAAATATTCACTTCTTGACAATATGGTGATGTGGGCCCACCAGGGTATAAAATGCGTGGCGAAAACATTTGTCACATGATTTCCTTTTGAGCCTGTCGTCTGTCCACTGTTATCCAATTTTTTTTATTTTTTAATGTACTTACGTTTGTTTTTAATTAAGCTTTTATATGGTTCAGTTTACGATCATTTGTTCTTGACGGTAAATCCCAGTTCAGCACATATTTTTCCCAAAATGCTCTAAACTGTTCTTTCTTCAATATGTGTAGTGGAATATTATACACAACATATAGTAACATAAAAATGTGGCCTACAGAAACTCGTTTTTTTTTTATTTTGTAAGAAGGGTGTGTCGATACCAGCTTTACATTGCATACCCTATAAGAGATCGATATGCCATTTAGATCTTGATATTTGTCTATATGCTTACAAATGTAAGACGCAGATCTTAAACTGGCACACCATGGCATTTTTATTTTTATCAGTTTATACAGTCGTGACGAAATACTCAAGTCAAGATGGCTGACAAGGACAAGGTGTTGTCTAAAGATCAGTGTAGTTATTGTGGAAAAAAATGCAACTAAAAAGCAAATTAAATGTACAAAGTGCAATAAAATATATCATAACAGTTGTGCTACAAGAATTACTTGTTGTGGTGCAAAACTATCAGATAGCAAAATTATAATTAGAGAAAGTGACATAATAAACAGTGATAGTGAGGAAGATGATTTATCATCAAAATATCAAGAGGTGCTAAATGAGAACAAGCAACTTAAAAATTTAAATGCTGAATTGGCAGACACGATAAAACAATTAAAAGAAAAAAATTCCAATTTACAAAAGGACATTTCACATTACCAAAATAAAGATCAGTACAACACTAACACAACATCTCCAAAGGATAATATAAATTATTCAACAATTAAAACATATTCATTCAGAAATAGACAAGAAATTTTGCATATTACAGGAAGAATTAAATTATTTAAAAATTATAAACAGCAAGTTGGATAATCTAAAAATAACCAAAACACAAGAAGATAAAAAAAGTAATACTTTACAAAAACAAGAAACATCAAAAAAAGTCACAACACCTATTCAAATAAAAACCAATGCAATCAATAATAAACCAGTGACTCCCAAACAATCAACTGAATGAGTTGAAGGCAAAACAATTGAACATCATGAATGACATAATCACTTTAGAACCCAGCACTTCATCATATGGACAAACGCACCCCAATAATAATAATAATAATAGTAGCGGAGAAAAAGGAGATGGTTTCACTCAAGTTGAATATAGGAATAAACGAGGATCCAATGGTAGAAAAGCTCAGAGTAAACTAGTTGTACAGGGTAATGCGAAATCAGAAGATAACAAATTTTCAGCAGTTAAAGTGATTAAGAGAACATGGATTCATGTGGCTAACTTTCATAGGGAGTTAACTGCTGAGGAATTAACTGTACACTTAAATGAAAAGTTCAATAGGGATGACTTCTTATGCTTTAAAATCAAACCGAAGCACAACCGACCCAAATTTAGTTCGTTTAAAATAGGAGCTGAGATATCTCTTGAAGGAACACTGCTTAATCCCAATTCCTGGAATTCAGGATTAGCAGTTTCTAAATTTGATTTCTTTCTTGCAGCACGAAACAAAGTATCATTCGAGAGAAGGGCCCAGTCAAATAACACATAATATGGGATTAGCAACCAAAATTATACATCAAAATGTTCAGAGTATAAGTACTAGTATTAATCAATTGGAAGAATTTTTTGAAAGCATAGATTACTGTCAAATAGCATGTCTCACAGAACACTGGCAATCCGAAGAAGAGTTAGAGACTTACAGAATAAAAAATTTAAATCTCGCCTCCAGTTTTTGCCGATTACATGGAGAACATGGAGGTTCAGCAATTTATGTGGCAGATGGTATTCCCTGGAAGCCTCGTAAAGACTTATCATTAATGTCAGAAAAAAATCACATTGAATGTTGTGCTATTGAATGCAATTTTATTAACACTGACTATGTAATATTATGTATATATCGTCCTCCAAGTGGTTGTATAAACACATTTTTTTTATAAACTAAATGCTATATTGGAGGTTTTGTTTAGTGAAACCAAGGCAGTCATTTTAACAGGTGATTTGAACATAGATTTTGCTGGGGAAAGTATGGAAAAATTTCAACTATCAGGCATAATAGAATCTTATGGTATGAATGTCACAGTCAAAGACTACACCAGAATAACGCCAACGAGTCAGAAAATCATTGACTATGTTATAACAAATATTTCTGACAACCATAAAACACAGGTTTTACAATCCCTGATATCAGATCACAGAGCGCAATTATTTTCTTTTTTAATAAAAGCTGAAAAGCAACAATACATTTACACAAGGTCATATAATGACGAAAATGTATATAAATTTATTTCTGAATTAAATGCAATAGACTGGTCTAGAATATATAACGTTGATTCTGTTGATAATAAAACAAAAATTTTTTTGGAAATAATAACAAATAACTTTAACAGTAATTTCCCATTAATCAAGAGAAAGATTCGAAAGTCAAGAAAATCAGACTGGTTTACACCTGAATTGCTTCAGTTAAAAAATCAACTTAAACTTTTAGAAAATATAAGTAATAAAAAAGCTGAGTATAGACCCGCATACACTCACATGAAAAAAATTTATTGTGATAGGTTAAAAAAAAGCTAAAAGCGAATATCATGAAAAGGTTATTAATAGCTCCAGTAATAAATCCAAGTGTATATGGAACCTAGTCAATTCAACTATTGGTAAGCATAACTCTAGCAAGTTACCAGGGGATGACCCACATTCCTTGGTAGACAAGTTTAATTTCTTTTTTATTGAAGCTATCCCTAACCTTCTAAAAAAATTAGAGGAAGCTGATACCACAATAAACTATGACAACTTGATAAAAAACAATACAGAATCCATGTTTGTATACCCTACCACATCAGCAGAAATTTGCAGTATTGTAAGAAATTTCAAATCTAAACATTCAAGTGGCTTTGATGGTGTGTCAACCAATTTATTAAAAAAATATATACAAGCTCTAGCTGCACCGCTGGAGAACATTTTTAATACATCTTTGTTACAGGGGACTTTTCCTAATTTATTAAAACTGGCAATTGTGATACCATTGTACAAAAAAGGAGATAAGAACGAATTAGGTAATTACCGCCCTGTGAGCTTGTTGTCTGTTTTCTCAAAAATCCTTGAAACTCTCATGTACAATAGGTTAATCCAATTTTTTAATAAATGTAGTTTCTTTAATGACTTTCAACATGGATTTAGAAAAAACAGATCAACAACAACAGCTCTATTCAATTTTGTCGAGACAGTGTTAAATGCACTGGAGGGTCAGGAAATCGTCTGTGGACTTTTCCTTGATCTCTCCAAGGCATTTGACACTCTAAATCATATAAAACTTTTAAACAAACTAGAAAAAATTGGGATAAGAGGAGTTAGTTTACAGTGGTTTGCATCATACTTGCAAAACAGAAAGCAAAAGATCCGTATTACAGACAATGGGAAAAAATATGAATCCAATATTCAAAGTTACAACTATGGAGTGCCTCAAGGAAGTGTTCTTGGGCCACTTCTTTTTGTAATCTTTATTAATGACTTAGTCAATGTAATAGATGATAATGTTAAATTAAAAATTGTCAGTTATGCTGATGACACCAACTTATTGATCATGGGTAAAACCCTAAACGAGATTACAACCACATTAGTACAGAGTTGGTTTAGTATAAAGAACTGGTTTAACAACAATAACCTCGTTTTAAATGAATCAAAATCCAGTTGTGTAATTTTTAAAACTGATAGATCAAATATCCAAGTACCTGAGTATCTAACTGATTTAGTGCCGGTATCAACAATACCATCAACAAAACTATTAGGTGTAACACTAGACAGTAACATCAAGTGGTTCTTGCACATTAATAATAATAATAATAATAATAATAATAATGATTTATTGTCCAACGAGACTATACAGGATAGCATGAGACACGTCAAAACACTATAAGATAGAGTGTACAAAATAATTTGCTGACTCCAATCCTCCAGTGAACACAAATTCAAATAAATAAAAATACACATAAAGATTCGATCTAGCAACAAGTCATACGATATAAAAGATAAATAATTATAAAAACAAACATATAAAAATTGATATTAAAAAACATACAAAATAATTTATATATTACTATTACCATTATAAGAAACATTTTAAATCCTCGTTCAGAAACTCTTCTAGACTATAATAGCAGTTATTCAACAAAATTCGTTTAAGCTCGTTTTTAAAATTATAAGTATTCATTTGCTTCAACTGTGCAGGTAACTTGTTATAAAGCTTTATACCCATATATTGTGGACTTAATTCATATGTTGACAAGTAGTGCAAAGGTGTTAAAAGATCATCTTTGTTTCGGGTGTTATAAAGATGGTTACAGTTATTATTAAAAAATAAGTTTAAGTTTGTGTGAACATAAATCAAAATTTTTAAGATGTATATACAATATAAAGTTAGCAGTTTAAGGGATTTGAAGCTACAGTTAAAAAACTAAATAAGTCTTGCTTTGCTCTCAGAGTTTTATCAAACTCTTTTCACGTGTCTGCTCTTTTAAATGTATATTATGCAAACTTCTACTCCATAGCCAAATATGGCATTGAAATTTGGGGGGGCTCCTCAGACCTTCCTCAAATTTTTAAAATACAAAAAGAGAGCAATCAGAATAATTCTTAAAATGAAATATGATGATTCTTGTAGAGGTTGCTTCAAAGAAAATAAACTACTCACAATTCCAGGTTTATACATTTATTCCTGTTTAGTATTTTTAAAGAAAAACAATTTAGAATTTATTAAGGCAAACATAAATCACATATACGATACCAGGAACAAAAACAATTATGCTTATCCAATTCATCGGTTAACTCTTACCGAAAAAGGCCCATTTTATGCAGCACTGAAATTTTTTAATGCTCTTCCCAGGGAATTGAATGAGAACGTTAACCTCAAATGTTTCACTCAGCAAACCTTCCAATATATATGCAATATGGAGCCATATTCTCTTCAAGAATACTTTGCATATTAACATGATTTATTTATTATGCAAGCTCATCATGTATTGTATATGTATTTTTTTAATGTATTTTTTTAATGTGTACTATTTCCTGTGACCTGTTTTATACATAGTATATATGAATTGAAACGGAATAAAACTTACTTACTTACTTACTTGCTTATTTGCTACACTCTATAAGATAACTTAACTTTGACAACACAATAACTGCAATTATGTTATTTAATCAAGAAAAAGTGTAAGAGATGTTTTCCTAACTGCATCTCAAGTCACCGAAATAATCCCAGGATTTTGTGTTAGGTTAGAGAGACGAGGCTCTACAGTTTATTGTCGAGCCCGAACCACATCTAAAATTTCAAAAATCCCCTTTCCCATCTGAGTCCGAAACAAATTACAAATAAAATTTCTATATTGATCCAGGATGAAATCGAACTATTAATCTGCTGTCCCAAGTAAATAGCTGCAAGGGCTCTACCCACTTAGTCGCCAAACAATTGTAGATATCAAGAATTGTCATATTATTAATAATAATAATAATAATAATAATATTTATTCAATTAAATTGACCATATAAAACGATGTAGAACAAGTCACAAAAATTGTTTAAAAATACAGGTTAATATGAAAGATATAACTAATTGTACAAATATAATTATAAATATAAATTTCTGACAAAAACAAAATTTGGTACATATCGATAAAAAACATTTAACAATTAAATAAAAGCATTAGTTTATACATAAGTCAAAATGATGGGTAAAATATTCAGAAACATAATAAAAAAGTTTCACAAATAAATATGTTTTCATCTTTTACTTCCTCACCCCTCAAAGTGAGGAAGTATTTGTGAACAAAATTGTGGAAATTTTTATTGCATTTCTGCACGAATCTCGACGAATTATGACGATACACAAAATTTCAGACAGAAAAAATTGTCTGTCTGTGTGTTTGTGTTCGCGATAGCAGCTACAGTTTTTGAGATAAAGCTTTCAAATTTGGTACACACATTCTAGAGGTCAAGAAAGCGATTGAGTTTATTGATGAGTAAAATCGGTCTAAAAAAAATATTAGTGATATTCCACCAATGTGACTTTTTGAAACGTCAAATGTGACGTAATTATATTATTTGCGTCTATAAAATCAAGTAAGTATTCTGTTTGGTAAAGCCTTTTAAAAAATTTCGGCTATTATGGATATGAGAGCTATGGGTCTATAGTTTGGAATTTTTTAATGTAGTCAGTGGTGTACTACTTTTTTTTTTTTGATAAATATGCCACTACCTTCCAGTATCTACATCAATGAATAATGCTTTTTCTGTTTCTTACATTATGAAATAAAACGCCTTTAAGTCGTTGCGCACTAGGCGACTAGGCTGAACCGCGACGAGATGAAACGCGGCGCTATGATATAATAAAATCACAAAGTAACTGCCACTGTATAGAGGAGCGACGAACTGCACACGACTACTCTATTTGACAGAAATATATGCTTTATTAAATGGTATAGTGTCGTACTTCCTCGCACCGCGCCGCTTCTCCGTATAGTGGGTGTTACTTTGCGATTTTAGTTTTTCGTAGCGCCATGTGTTTTTTCCTAATGTGCGACAACCCTTATGATATACTTAAATCACTTTACATTTTAAGAAAAAAATCAGCTCTCTTTTTAGAGTTACCTATTAAACTAATTTGATTTTAATAATTCAGTTTCTGCGCCTTGTACCTTGCTTACTATGAATTTTTTCAGTATAAGTTGATGAAGGTTTCCCGCATTCCCGCAACCATTGACGGGAATGGCAAAAAGACCGTAGCCCACCCACGAGCTTGAAAAAAATTACCATACGAAACTGAAGAGCATTCAGTTGTCTGGATTCTAAGGAGCACATAAAATTTTTTATACCCCTAATGGAGAAGTCGAGTGCCGGCAATAGGGGAGTTCCGAGTGCTGCGCGCTGGAAATATAAGTTTTATGTGAAATATAATGTATGATTTTTTGTTTGTAATAACTTTTTGGCTTTTTTTAAGTTACTTTATAAGAAGACCTTTATGATAGAATAAAGGACCCATTTTTTAAATTTAATTTAAAATAACTACAAGAATTAATAAGACAACTCCTGGAAAAATTTTAACCCAATGCCTGTACGTACGCCTATGTATATCCACAATATTTAGATTTAGCATTAATATAAAAAAAATTACTAAACTAAAATTACTTAAACAATAGTTATTTGGTTGCGTTTTATTTCATAAAAATTGGTTCTGGGTATCTTTCAACGAGTAATAATTATAGACAATAAAGAATCAGTTAATTTTTTATGTATTATAAGTATAATAGAAGATAAATATTTGACAAACCGCTGAATACTTGCTATATGAAGTAAATATGTAGATAAAGTATAAACCAATATTTTTTAAAACGAATTATTTTTTTGTTGTCTTTTAAAGCTGGTTAAATTTTTTAAACAAGTGTTTCAGCAAATGCCACACTATTTCATAGGAGGTATTTGTTTTATTTATGAAGCTGAAGGAGTGATGGCACCATCAGAACCAAACACCTACGATATGCAACTGTAACTTCCCAAAAAATTTTAAATAGCGGCTGTGGAAGTCCATGTCATAGCTTAATCACTAATTTATTATTGTGTGTAGCTGTCAAATATGTTGGACGTGTTAATTTTTGCATTATAAATATAATATTTTAGAACATTATTGAGTTGATCAAAAAAAATCTTCATTTTCTCGTAATGATTCTGTAGCAATTTCTATTTTTCCCATTAAAATACTTCTGATTTCTTGCATTGGTTTTAGTAGAATTATAGGGACGTGATCATCTCTTTTCTAGAAAATATCAAACAGGTCAAAATAACTTTAAATTAATATGTAAATAGATTTTGTGAACAAAGCAATATTATTCGTTTGCAGCAAAACTTTACCTCCACCACTGTCAACCAGTGATGTACGCACGGGGTAGAATCCCCTCCCATGGAAAAAAAAACTAAAATTATGCAAAATGGAAAGAACATAAAACAAAACATGTACCAATAAGTATATAAAATATTTCTACGTAAGGCAGTGTACTTTAGGAGGACAGTACTTCTCTGTTCTTTAGTATAGTTCATTATCCTTCTCTTTTTAAACAAAATTTTTAATAAATCAAAATGAGTAATATATGGAGAGCACCATTTTTTCTCACAAATATTTTGATTGCGGTAGGCTATTTAACTTGCTTTAATCATTTCATACTAATATAATGGAAGCTACGTCTCTTTTTCGCTCCTCTAGCTTTGTCCTCTTTCTCCAAAAAGGGGCCATTTCCCATAGCAACACTAATATTAGACTATTCACTTGGAGAATGGATACGTCATAAATGTAAAAAAACTCGTATTTGTTTAATCAGCTTCTGTGTCGATTCCATAAAGATTTTAGTTTTTTTTATGACCTATACAACAATGTAAATGTGCCTTCTGTAAGTGAATATAGTAGTACCTACATTTGCAACCCCGTGAAAAAAAATTATTCCGTACGCCACTGGTACAACAATATGTGTTTCTGTGAATGTTGCCTACTGCCTACGCTAACTAAAGTGCGAGAGTGATAAACTGATAAATAGTGATAGACTGATAGAGTGATAGATAATGAATAGTAGGTTTTATTTAAATCAAAGTTTACGTTTTTTCCGATTTTGTCATTTAAAATTTGATTTACCACAAAGTTTAACTTAGGCCTGCCGCGCACAGACGACTTTTAGTTGTACAACTAAAAGTTGAAGTTTTCGTTGTGTACAGACAATAGCCCTACTACTAAAAATTGGATTGGTTGGGAATTCGCGGTGTTTATCCAATTTCCATACTTTTTGTGGTTGTCACTCTACCAACTTTTAGTTATACAATTAAAAATTATCAGTGCGCGGCAGGCCTTAAGGTACTTACTTGAAATAAACATTCCCCCTCAAAGTCCACTAGTTTAAGTTTTCTGGCTCTCAGAAGGATTCCAACAACTTTATTGGAGATTGTTGTGTAAATCTATAAGAAAATTTGCAGTAGGTATGTTAAAAAAATCATGTTTATAGGTTAAGGAAAATTTACAGTTGTGGAGGATAGGCAGGTAAGTCGATCTTTTTTCCCGGTTTTTTTTTTTATTAAAACTTTTATTATAAATCACAGTGAAATGACCCTGCTCTACCAATAAAAAGTAACTTGCAACTGTTTTGTTTTCGCTACTCGCTACTTCGACTGGTCGTTATAATAAGCAGTCTTTAAAAAAATTGGAAGCAATGAGACACGACAAAGATAAATTTTAGCAAAATAATAAAATGATTTGATTCATTGTTTAAGGATTTATTGTAAATAAACATTTTTTTTATAAATGTCATTTATTTCTTCTCAATTCAGTGGCGTCCCGAAAATATACTGTGAAGGGCACATATTTATAAATTTGTTGATTTAAGATTTCTCATTAGATTTGATTATTGTACAAAATAATAATGTATTTTTCATTTTTTTACCAAAATAATCCATTATGTTTATGTATTTTAGTTCAGGATTTAATAAAACAATAAAGGTTACCGAACTTAACCAATGAGTATAACATAGTCCTTAATCTCATTAATATAATGTTTTTAATTTAAGTCTTAAATACAGAAACAGTTTAATACATTTTGTTAATGACTTCTTGTTTTTTGTTATTTATATTAGTTGGCACAAATTATAACTGTAAAATGGCAAATAACTTTATAAGTATAGTGTTTTAATATATTTATAAGTTTGCGGAAAACTAAAAGAAAAGTCAAATTGTAAATATTAAGAGAGCTAATCGAACCAGTGTTTGTAAGGTAATTTTTCAAAATTTATTTCTTCTATACGGTTTGGTCAAATTACACCAAATTTGGAGGATCAGTAGTTGAAAGTATACTAGAGGGTACATGTATATCTATTTTAATTAATTTTCACTTTATGTAGGGAAAATTTATACTGTAAATATAAGTGAAATTTGAAAGTGATTAACTCCTGAATTATGATATCAATCGGTAAAATTCGAGGTAAAATTCATACATGTCTTCTAGAATGAATCTTCATAATTATGCTCAGCAAGTTTCAAACTTTTATTCCGTACTATTTGGTTAAAATGAATTTTCTAAATAAGTATCTTTGTCACTACAAATGGAGCAAGGAAGTGTTACCTCTATTGGGAATCGCACCTCAATGAAGTCGGTGAATAATACGTCCAGTGAAGGTATAGTCAAGAGCAAAATTATTCAGCGGCGCATGTATAAAAACTTTCTAGAGAGTGACACAGCTATCCGAAGTTTTTTCCCGACTAGGCCCCTTAATCCACTAATAGTTTGACAACAGCGCAAAGTCAACTTAGAAGGAGAAGTAATTTGAGTTTAACCACAGTAGAAAGCACTACACGAGGCAGTAATTTCATATGTGTCTGAACTTTTGTTACATACCCTACATTGTCCGAATTTTGTATGCCCTTTAAAAAAGACGAGTTCGTAACATGGATTTTCTCATCCCGAATTCGTCTGCGCAGTAACTACTGGTTTGTTAGTGTCTGCCCATGTGAATTAATCAGAATTTGCACCATTAACCTCGGTAGATTTTTCTTGTACAAACATATGTACAGACAAAATCGTTCAAATTTAACAGCCACGAATGCAGAACGAATATTAGTTGTGACCATGTATGCAAATGCAATGGCAGACCTCAGTAATTCTGAATAATATTTTATCTAATGGTATGTATTTCATTATTCATTTTCTACTTTTGTTTTTATCTGTCTGTGTCATTCTGTCAACCGTATGAGGCAGTAGTAGCTACCGATCCCGGGGTCTGGAGTAGTATCCTGACCTTACTCATAACATTTATGGGCAAATAACAGCGCTAGCCGACAAAACTCGGTTTTCCATCGACAGGCGGTAAACTACAAAAGAATGAACATGTCAACAGATGTCTACAGTATTTACGTATAATTTAGTTTCTTATTTATTCGTGACTGTTTTGTTCCTATATATTCAGTGTACGTGCCAAGCTGGAGTGGTCACAAGACATAATAATACAGTTGATTAAATAGTTTCAAAAACATGAATGCCTATAACAGACTTTTTGTAACATTGTAATGTCTGTTTAACAGTTGTACAAAGTCTTCATAAATGATCGTAACCCACGTGACCAATTAGTTTCCTTTAACAGCATCGTCGAGTTGTCCCGTCAGCAAAAGATGGTTGAAATCTATTAGACACATACTTATGTGCAAAAATCCTCTTCGGGTACTGCCGTTAAATTTTTTTGTTAATCATTTATTTAACGTCAGCCTATTTATGCTACCAGGGCCAATCACCAACGACAGGATACGAGCTACTCCCAACCTGGAAATTTTGCCGATTCTCTTCTCTGTCGAAGAGTAGGGATTTTTTACTTGCCTAATATTTAATAGACAAGAGACCAACTGCATTACATCCCCTCCGAAGGACGGTATTTCACCTACACAACCCTCGCCTAAGATTGCATGGCTTCTGCGTATACGGTGATATACAAACCGCTAGAAGACGGGACAAGGTCGCTGAGTTTTTATCACAAAGGCTCTCGTTTGTGTTTTTGAAGACCTGTGTTTTTTATTTCTCCCTAGTTGGGTTATTATTCTTTTATTTAGTTGAGCGCCACGTGACTTGCTGCCACGAAAATAGTTTTAATTTTGTTGCCTTGGTATTTGATCGTGGAATGGAATTTTTCTCAATGTCGATTTTGATTATGCTTAGACGTAAGCCTGTTTCTTATCCTCGTTCAAATTTCTGTGTGTCTTTGGCTACGCTGAGCAGGACTTCAGCAACTCCTCCTCGGCAGTCCCCGCTTGAGGGACTTGTTTCTACCTCAAAATTTGCAGCTGAAAGATTTAATCAAGCGGCGTATGCTTTTTATTTATTTATTAGGGCTAAAAAAATGTGCGCAGAGGTCCCTAACAATTTGGCTTTTTTCTAGCCTAAAAATGATTTTTTGGAACACTGAAGATATTTTTTCAGTCAGCTTTTATGCAAAAATAAAATTGAATAGGGGGGTTAGTGCAAAAATGTCTTTTTGGTTCCCTGTAAGTGCTTTTTGAATTATAAAATTTGGTTTTTCAAAGTCGTTGAAGGCCAAAAAATAATTTGACAGAGGGTTCCTTACAAAATTGAATTTTACTCGTGAGATCAGGTGATTTGTGAAAGTGTAAAATTTTTTGACCAAGTCGTTAAGACAAAAAATAAAATTGGACAGTGAAGTCCTTTAGATGAACGTAAAATTCACAATCACAAAACACTTTCAAAAAATTTCTTGAAAAATTGTTGAAATTCAGCAGACTGGACAGCAAGTTGACCTACAACTCGGATACTACTGGCCTGCTAAAAAAAGTCGTGCAGGACTTCACAAATTTTCTTAATAATGATCGATTTGTAAAACAAAAAAAAACATTTTTTATTAAAAATTTTTTGTCGGATTCGAAAAAAAATTGTTTCAGCAGTGTATCTTTTTATGCTTAATGTGATTTTATTAAAATGAAAATAAATTTAAAAAATTATTTTAAAACGACTAAATCTAAAATTTTCTATTTATAGGGGTTGTGTCGTCATCTATTGCGATGTTAGCATGATGTCATGTTTTTACAAACGCGTAAAAAATCAAAAGCTACCCCGTTCTGAAAGCTCCCGATTTGGTGAAAGCTCCGATACACGGCTTGTCTATATGAATGGTCTACAGTCTACATGGTGTACCAAACTCCAATTTTACAAGTTGTCCTCGCCGCTCAACTGGATATACTTGACGCTGGCCCGCGGGCCGTGCGATTGCCCGGATGTCGTTCAGTAAGCTGCCGAAGGTCTCAGGTCTGGGGACCGTAGTAGGCATCGTGGGAGGGCCCTCACATGCACCAGGAAGTTGTGCATGGGGCGTCGCGACGCCTTCGCCGCCGTCTCGGAGGACAGCCCTTCCAGACCATAAATTCTTTTGTAGCAACTCTGGACTAGAGCTGTTGCGTTGCGTCGTAATTCTTTTTCAAAATAATAGTATTAAAAAATACTATTTTTAGTATAATGCCTTCTCAGAAAAGGAGTAGTATTGAAAAATACTAGTAAGTTTATTGTCCAGGGGACAGCTATCGTTGTGGACGAGGCCATGTGCAGTTCTAGAAGCTAATCTGGCTTACGGCCTTATGCCGTAGCACCCTGAAATTGGTAGGTGGTAAAATAATCTTGAAAAGATTTAGGGTTTTAAAATTTCTAAAACCAAACGGGAGTGTCAATACTAGAGCGAGGCAAGATTGTGACTCTTGCACTCAGAGAAGCTGTTGTATTTATATAATGCCCGTGAGGTGGGGCTTAATTTCCTGGCCGTTCATTGGCCAGGTGCTTTAGAACCGACGACAAAGTTTGTCTCGTATAAAGAAATTTGGCAGTTAATTAGACGCCGTGGACAAAGGAACATTGCACATATTCCCAGGATTAAATCCGAGGAAGATGTGGAGAGAGCCATCACCTTCCTGGAAAACCAGATCCAGGAAGCGATGGAGGAAAGCACCACAGAGACGGAGACCAGAAGGGCACCAGCGTCGATGGCAAACCTCACGGAGGATCTCAGGCAGCTGATTCGGGACAGATGAAGAACGAAGAAGAGGGCCCAAAGAACCAGACTCCCTGAGGACAGACACGCGTATAACACGCTGAACAGGAGAGTCAAAGCTGCCCTCCAGGAACACCGTCAAGAAGGATGGCAGCGTCACCTGGAATCGCTGGACCCACAGGACAGGAGCATCTGGAACACCCAGCGTGGTCTGCGGAACAGGCTGAAACTGATGCCCCCAATCCACGGAGAGAATGGGATTGTCTACACTAGCCAGGAAAAAGCCGAAGCATTCGCGGACAACTTGAAACTGCAGTGTAGGGAAAATCAACTCGATGATGAGGACGAGGACTAGGTTGAGGACGTGGAACGTAGAGTGCGTCGGATGCAACGCCTGCCAGACGACGATCACATCCGTCCGACCACTCCAGAGGAGGTCAAGGATATTCTAAGGAGCTTGACGCCGAGGAAAGCTCCTG
>JANEYF010000643.1:0-21392 GCA_029963845.1 Rhamnusium bicolor | reverse complement strand
AGATAGAAGCTTTTGCTCGACCTTTTACGTAGATACCTTCAGAAACTAGGTAAATAAGCAACATTAAAATAATCTTATTCTTGTTTTTGCCCAATAGTTATAACTCCACATCACCAGATTTTTCTCTTTAGGAAATTTGGATGGGAGAAAGACTTTCAACAGACAAGACGCTATTTCATTCCACCCCTTCCAGTAATAGACTCATCCCATATGCACATAAACGCATTATCTGTATTGGACAAATGAACCCAAGTTAAAACAAGACAACTGCCGACTGTAAAACATATCCGAATGAGTCAATGTCGGAATGAAAAGAACTTGTTCCCAATCAATTGAAATAGTATTGTCTTCACTATCAATAGTTTGTGAGCTTGTGATGTCGGTATTCATTGTGGATCTTGCTTTTTCCGCCTTGTGATGGTGCAATTCCAGTTTTTGTGCCTCTTGTTTCCTCTCTGGGTTGGTCAACGGAATTGATTTGATCTTATTTTGATAAAGTCACACTTCGAACATGTATCTGATCTAGGCCGTCCGAATCTAAGATTTGGGAAGTCTTTTTCGAATAGTGAGTAATACTTCATGTAACTACTGAATTTGGATTTTTTTTGTTGTAGACCAAAAACATGCGATTGAGATTTAAATCTGGACTCAGGAATTCTTTATTGATTTGTCCCGGCTGTAATGATTTTCCTCGCAAGGAAAGCTCTGGATATGATCCCTGACTTGCTGACGTAGTTCTGGCAAATACTTTGTTACTTTGGTTTCTTTACCACGTTGATCTGTGTACGTAGTTGGTCCCATTTTCTTTTTTTTTGACAAGTACTTGCACTCTCTTGTGGCTTAGCGCAAATATATTAAAAAAGTTTTTGTGCAAACCTGTACATGCTCTCCACTACCATTAGGAACCGTGTAAGTAATCGTACTTTGGCGACGACTTTTCCTCTGGTGTATTATACGTGCCGTGCCATGTCTCCTGCGACTTTCGTTTATAACTTGAATCAGCCCCAAAAGAAAAGTACTCTGCTTATCGTGATTTGCAGCTTCATAATAGTGTTGGAATAATGAGTTTCTCTGGTTGAATGTTAAAGATTTGCAGGAATATTTACAAGAACATGTTACCTGCAACAAGAGCGTAATATAAGTACCTAGTTTTCTGATATTAAGGTTAAAATTGCTTACCTCTTGTTCAGGTGGATTTTTAGCCGGTACAAGGACACTTTTATAATTTGTATGTTGCAAGCCACTAATTCTGCATCTTTTCCTTTCTCTACTAACACTCTCAGTACCTTTCTGCCGCCTTTTTACTGCAATATTGCCGAGTTGTACATTACCACGTGTGTTCATTTTGTTTACTAACAATGTTAATCATTTGGAACTTAGACCCTTTTAACGTACAACAGGTACTGGCGCTTCGACCATGCGCAGCTTTGCAGATCACAAAATGATAACTTCCTGTAGCGGATGGCACATAGAACGTTTTGTATGCTATTGGCCTTGGCACATAGACCACATAACAAGTGAAATCAAAAATTAAAAGCGGCACTTAGACCGTTTTGAATTTCCACTCTTCAATTGTAAAACATACTGAGAACCAACCCTTCTATCTGGGTGATTTTTACTGAATATGCGCTCCGTAGCTCTAGCACAATTATCGTTTTTAAAATAAATGCTGACAATTTCTATTCTCTTCTGAAGGGTATAAACCATTTCGAGAACTCACTCTAGTAAAATGTATCTAGATTTAAAATTGGTTGTGAACAAATTAATGTTCAAGGACTATCAAATACTTATAAGTCTTTTATTATTCTAAAACTAAACGGACAAGGAAAGTGTTTTTTGTCGAAAAAACTCGTGTTGATTTGAGAGCACTAAAAAATGTGGTTTTTTTTTATAAATTCTAATACCCAGTGCCGTGTATTTTATGATTTTTTAAACAATTTCGATTTTGTGTAATTATCAAAAATAAAATTATTTTCCTTAAGAACGAATCGATAAAAGTTAAAAAAAAAATTACACAGTTATGTAGGGAATTGAAAGACCTTTCAAAAGATGTATCACTCGACCCCCCCCTTGCCATTTGAGGTATACAAGTATTACATTAAAATATGTCATTTGGAAACAAGGTCGACGTATTTCACCAATTTTTCAAAAAAAATTTATCTCCAAAGTTATTCAGGGTGCCTACTGTTGGTTTGGACACCCTGTATAATAAAGCAAGTAGAGAAGCTGTAGAAAATATTGTTTTAGAAACTATAAGAGAAAATCCTAATATATCGTCTCGCAAAATACAGGCAATTGTAGGAATCCCAAAAACAACTGCCTTGCGTTGCTTAAAAAAATAAATAAATTCAAACCCTACAAAATTAAGACTAGTCACCTTCTACACCCAAACGACTTTCAAAGGCGTCTCGATTTTTGCCAGTGGTCTTTGCGTCAGAGTACTGAAGGAACAATTATATGGACAGACGAGTCCCATATAAACAGTGCCGAAATTTTTAATCGGCATAATAACCACCAATGTGCTCATGAAAATCCGCACGTAACCGCTACAGTTAATCGTCAAGGACGATTTGGATTTGGTGTATGGTGTGGTTTTATTTGATACCAAATAATAGGTCCTCATTTCTTTCAAGGTAATTTGAATACCGAAACTTATATTAACATTCTATGACAAGAAATAGAGCCCTTTGTAGGCAATATGCCTGTCAGACAATTTCAAAGATTATATTACCAAGATGGCGCCCCAGGTCATATGTCAAATGAAACACGAAATTATTTACATGCTCAATTTGGGGAGGATTGGATAGGTATCTATATATCACTCAGGACTAGTTTATCAATGTCTAGTTAGCTAAGTTAACTAAATTGATAACTAACAATTAATTTAGCTAACTGGACATTAATAAACAACAAAGTAGTTTAGATATTGTTAAATTTTTAGGAAATAATGGTCCTATTTTGTGGCTAGCTAGATCTCCCGATATAACCCCTGCCGACTTTTGGCTTTGGGATTATTTACAAAATATTATATAGAGAGAACGTTCTAATAACATAGAAAAATTGGAAAACAAAATATTAGCCGCGTTTCGGACAATAACTCCTGTCATGATTAGAAATATAACAAATACTGTAAGGAGAAGGTGTCAAAAATGCATAGATGTCAATGGAAGACAATTCGAACATTTATTGTAGTTTAGTTTTTCCTATTTTTGGCAAAATTATTTTATATTATAAGAAGTGTTGTTGTTAATATTTTTCCATGGCCTCCTCACAAATATATTTAATTTTTCGAAAATTAACCACTTTTTCTAGAGATAAATATGACATATGATATATCGTTGGAAAGCTAATTTAAGTTGTGATGGAACAATGAAATAATTTACAGGGTGTTCTATTAAAAAAAACACAAGTTATGTCTATATCTCGAAAACTGAGGCATGCATAATTTTCTTCTTATCAGCAACGGATTCTACTCAAAAAAGTACCTTAAGAATGTGTTACTCGATTTTCGATTCGACACGTGATAATTGAGATATTGTAACGAAATTGCAAGCCATTTCATTCCAGTTTGTTGTTGTCCACGATGAATTAAGTTTCAGCCAGTCTAGTCCAGATGGCGACACTGATTTCTACTGGAACAGTTGGTTTTGCAGATTTTTGCACTAAATATCTATCTATCTTTACTGCTCATACTGTACTCTCAAATGTTTGTCTCTTTCCAAACTATTATCGAGTTTAGGTAGCAGAACACTACAATGCTACTTCCTTCTTACTAATGTAGCGTTCAGATGGAAACATCTCTAGTTCAGCAGTCTGGTAAAATTTATATGTTTTCTGGTATTATCGTGTGATTTTATGATCATCATTATTTAAAAAGTTGCTATATTGATTTAAAGTACCTTTGAGGTAATTTTTATAATATCGTACCATAATTATCTTAATTTACGCCTTGGATGAATTAGCTTTTCGGTGATCAGTTCACCTTGGTTGTTCTTTAGAACAGCCATCATTAATATTGATTAGTATCGATTTATCGTGCCCTGTTGGCAATTTATCTAATATCCCTCTGATATTGTAATAATTTCGTGTGCTAATTTAAACTAACTTTCGGTTATTGTAAATTTTAGATTTACTCGGCAACGGATGTCGCCATTTTGTATCATAGTTAGTTGTTTTCTGTCTTTGTCTGTTGATGTTTTAGGTCACTTGGCTACGTTGGTAGCGCTCTGTGAACAGTGGTGACTGGCGACATTTGGAGATTGGTACACCTTTTTACACTAAACCTATTTGTTTATAACCTTTGTGAACATTATCTAATGTGGTGCATTTATTTTGTGGTGGATCAATTTATACCAGTGCATATATTTATCAACCAGCCCTCAGTAACGTAAGATTTTTCTAAATTTAAAATATCGAATGCTTACCTTAACATTTACTTAGTCAGGAACGCTGCTCTAGTGGAGCCTTGCCTAGTTCTCTGGCAAAGATACCTGTCTAGTTATCTGGCAATTGATTAACTTTTCATTATCTACAATAAACATATAGTCAAGTTATATATCTTTATTTAACTTTATCTGCAACTCATTATTACCTCTCTCTGAGGAACTAATAAATAATTTAATTTAACGTTACCTTCAAGTTGAAAACTATTATATTGTTTTATATTTAGCAAATATTTATTTATGTTATCTTTCTAGTTGTCTGTCTGTATACAGATATTCTAAATTCTATTTTCTTGAAGATTAACTTCTTTTTAGTAAAAAAATATCTTAACATTTAGTGAATACCTATTTCACTTTGTTTATTATCATAGCTACACCTAGTTTATTTGTTGGACTAGTATTTTTTCTATTTAACATAACTTTTATCGATACTTAGTTGAAGTCTTCAACTTCCCAAAATATTGTGGGACACCGATCCTAGTTTGTTTAGTTTGCAATTAACTCTGTAAATTTGTATAATTTGTCTACGTAGCTGGCCAATTCAAACGTCACAGCTTTTAGCTTTGTTTTACCTATAATACTGATCTTATAAAACTCTCCCCTTTTTATGTTAATATCTGGACCAAGAGAAGAGGATAACTGGTGGATCGAACTGATCATTATATACTGGGGTGGAGCAGGAAAATGATATTTATAGAACTGGCATTTTTTCTCAAGGGTAACTGCAGTACTGACAGTGGTGATTCAAACTGACACCGAACCCATTAAGAGCTTAGCCGTTGGTGGATTCTTCGCTGGATTAACCCATTGGAAGTTACGTAAGATCCTCGTCCCCAGTGAACGTTTATATCTGGTCAGAAGAAATTTGTAAGAGATCAGTCATTTTTTTTCCTCTTTCACTAATGTAACAATTTTTTTGTGTGGTTAGTTTGTTGGTCTTCAACCACACGTAGATTATTTTGACTAAAAGAGGCCATCTGAGCCAATGTAAATATTGTATATATACCAGTCTTTATTATACTTTTTATTAAATATCTTTTTATTCGACTTCCTTCCCAATAGAATTCAAGTTTTAACGTTATCTTTACCTTTTAAAGTAAAATTTTAATTATTTGGTACTTGCAAAAGTCCTGGCGCTCAGCCTAGATTTTGGTGAGAACTCAAATCAATCTAAGCCCTTATTCATGACCTGCTAACTGAGCTACCGGTCAATAAGTACAACCCCCAGCTAATTGTGTTATGCCAGCAATTGGACGGGGCGTGTTGCAATATAGAGGTCATCCAAAAATGCCAATTTTCCAAAAACGCTCTGTAGCTCGGTAGTCGAAAAAGATCGCGGTTTGCTCCATTGTTTGTTTCTCGAAAATCGAGCTCAGGGCACCTATATTGGTTTTTGTCTATCTGCCATAGTTTTAGAGAAAATCCAAAATCCCATCTAATTTGGTCCAACCTGTACAGCATGACGTTTTGACGACCAACGAATTTTGAACTCTCATAGGGTAAAAAAATAATTTAAAATAGGTTTTGGCTTTTAATTTTTAAGTGCAACCAGAAATCATTTCTGGAAGACTTTAACACTACCGTGGACCTACTAATGAAGTTTTGCAAAAAAAAATTATGATGAATTTTACAGAAAAAAAAAATGCAAAAAATAGCCTACCCACACAGACTCTTTTGTACGCAATTTGTAAAATATTAGAAAACATTTTTTTTTCATAAGTTATTTATCGCCAAGATTTAGATTTCATTAAAAAAAAAAAACGTTTTTTTTATAAAGTTATGACATTTTATTTTATATGGATAATTTTGCGATTTAAGTGAGTAAATATTTGATTCATATTCGTTATCACATATGTTTATTGGCCCAACAGAAATATTTAAGGCTCACCCAGCCACCCACCTTTAAATTTGAACTAGTTTCGCCACTACAACAAATGCAATAAAATACAGTTAAATACAAGCCTAATTTATTTAAGATATTTGGATATATTTCTTTTCTTTACAATCTTCTAGGAATCCCCTTTTTCCTATTACCAAAATTTATTGCACAAACTCAATAACTATTTTAATACAAATTCTAACTGTAGTTTTTAGAGAAAATTCAATTTTATAGAAATTGACAATTTTATTAAATTTATTAAGTCTCTTAAGTTCAGCGAAAAAAATGTTCACTTTATCGTTCTACTTTTTTTTAAACACTTTCTGCAATGGTTTAGGAATAACGCATATTAATTTCTTCCCAAAATCCATCAAACCGGAAATTTGTTTCTTTTCCGAAATATCTAATTTATGTTAAATTTTTTTTACTGTTAGAAGAATTTATAACATTGTTATAAACAGTTTTAAGTTCTAATATAATAATAATATTCGTTATAGTACAAAGATTATAACTAGTTAAGATAAATATATATGAATACAACATAGTTTAAGAAATAAAGATTATCAAAGTAATAGCCATACCAATAAAATGTAATAAGTTTGATCCACTAACAGTTTCGGACCAGTTGAAATGATCAGAATATTCGCCCAGTTGCCTCTTATACACTAAGCTCACTGTTTACATTAATACTTAATTGCGCGAATATTTCTAACAGTCTCACGCTAGTCCGAGACTGCTGTTGGAAAAAAAACTAAAAACCTAATATTCCACAAGTAGTGTGGGAGAAAGAAAAGATGATTTAGCGAGTATTTATTAGGTTCCATAAGTTGTAACAAATGCAATAGTGACAAAAGTAAACACAAAATGCGTGGAGATTGGATGATATTCAATTCTGTTTCCTTTGTTTAAAAATTGTCAATATATTTAATAAAATATACAAAATTGTTGACAGCCTTTTAGTTTGATTAATATAAATATTAAATTATTATCATTATTTAACCTTAAAAATATTTCGCAGAAAATTTTAAAATATATTTAAAATAATAAAAGAATAACTGAAACATTTTTTTATATTTTTTCTACTTACATTTGTTTCACTATCACGTATAAGAAAATCTCCATCGTGGCCATGCTGATTCAAAAGGTTATCACATACATATCGTGTAATACTGCCATAATACCATGGTTTGTCTATTAAATGTGGTTTCTCAGCCATAGATGTCTGAGATCTCTCCATGGATGATTCCATACTTCCAGGTTTATTTCTTTCTTGGAAAGGACGATCCATATAGTCAGACAATTCTTGCAGATAGTTTCTTGGTACTAAACCTACTTGGCCTTGGGAATTTCTTGCCTTATACCTAGGACAAGAATTAAATTTAGAAGAACTAATGTGGAGGATGATCACAGTTATGAACTATTAAACACTATAAGCCGGATTCACAAAGCGGGATTAGGATTAAATAGATACTACTCTCACTTCAATTCAATTTTTTCAAAAAGTTTGTCTTAACTCTATACTTCCCGTCATCTAACCACGCCCCTTTTAAAATATTGCCATACTGGGATATAAAAATAAATATAACTTAATGTGTAAAGTTATTATAAATAGTTTGCTACCCATCATATGGTGCAATATAAATAAGCTAATTAAATTTTAAATCAATGGGTGAAAATCAGAATAGGAAAAGGTAATGTTTATTTGAATATTGCGTACAAAACCAGCTATCGCACTGGACGGGGGAAGTGGGAAGCTAGCCAAAGTCGTTGTGGTTGTTTGGTTAGATCAGCTGATCAGCAGCACTCACGGGTCAATGAGTACTCAGCTGTGCATCTATGTATTAGGTTATGTTGTGATAAATAAATCAATGGAAAATCAATTTCTCTCAATTATTTAATTGATATTTTCACTAAGATGGACCTGTTGAAGTTAAGTAAATTAGTGCGGTGTATTTGTTATTATTTTTAGGTTATTTAGTATGCATAAGGTGCGATATATCCATCTTCTGGTAGAGGGGCTGTTAGTTACCAAACAGATTTATATTAATTATTACGTCTTTACTTTTGCAAAAAATTGATCACAGCGAAGTATATTCTCATATAGAATAACTGTTCTGCAAAAATAAATAAATAGTAACTATTATTTTATTGATTTAAAAATTGTATTCTTAAACTTTACCAGGAGATGGATATACCGGCCCTAAATCCTGTTTGGTTTCTTTACATTCGTTCATTTCAAAGATAGATGAGTACCTGATTTATTTTATATTTATGTAATTAATTATTATTGCAAGGTATATTAAATTTGATTAAATTAAAACACCTTTAAAAATCCAGAGTGATAGACAATTAATGGAATTTATTTGTACAATATTGTAGCCAATTAATTGAACAAACAAAATGATTTGTAAATCAGCTGTGTGACTCGTTCATTAGAAAATTTCATTAAAACAGTAGTAAGTATATCATAGTAAACCAGTGTATGTATTTTGGGTAAATATTTATATGGGATGATTCAAAAGTTCATACGATATTAATTAATACGAGATCTAATAAGTACTCGTAGCAATAGTAATGCTATGCTCATTTGAAGAACATATTCACAGAAATGCGAAATCTATTTGATTATCTGGTGACATAGAAGACTTGCCACTACTTGATGCAGTAGGTGGTGATATAATCTATATCACAGTAATCAGTAACTTTTTTTTATGTATTCCACTAATTTGCATAAGTGGTGTAGGGCTTGGTCAAATTAGGTTATTAATTGATGAATGAGGTACAAGAGTAAGAATTTCATTTACCAATGCAAGTATTAAAAAACTGAATGCATTGACAATATTAGGCAGCAATTTGTAATGAGGTATTACCTAATTTTATTTTGCTTCTCTAGATATTTTACATTTATTTACGAAGAAATAATAATGCACAGGGTTATCAACGACTGACTTTCCAATTTTATTTTTTCAAAAATCATATACCATTTGAATATACAAGTATATTGTTTTATTATTTCGTTTTTTGGACATTTTCATTTATATCTTGTTTTAATTGTCTTGGATTTAAAGATTGAAAAAAAAACCACTTCTTTGTTTGTTGTTATTAACATTAAGTAAATCACAATAAAAACAAACAGCAAACCCAAGAAAATTGTATCAAAATATATTATTTTAAATTGTACGTTTGTTCTATAAATAAATAGCATTAAAAAAGATGCCCCTGAAGTTTGTCCAAGTATGCTGTATGTATTACGTTTTCCAGGGGCACTCAAATTATTGTAATACACTAGTTGAAATGTCTTTTAATTACAAACACATTTTCTTGAATAAAAACAAATTTCTAATCGTAACAATTGAGATGTTGAATTTCCTAAAGAAATTATCCTAAATCTGGGCCTGAGTTGCCCATGAAATTATAAAATAACATTATTATTCACTAAAACACAAGATGACTTTTCAAAATGTTAATTAAGATTTATATAATATGTAGCACAGAAAGTACTGCATGTTAAATTATTAAATGATGCATTTTTACAAAAACTATTTTTATTTAGGTATTATCGACTTCCGAAGGCAATGGTTTTTCTGTTAAAACAGTTACAAGCAACATTGGAACGACCAACAAACAGAAATTGTGCCTAAAATTTTGTAAATTTTATTGGTCTATGGTTTTTGGCATCAAGGAGTTTTCAGAATGTTCTTATGCACATTAGTGAGTCAGGTTGTAGTTGATTGGGTAAAATATTAATGATGGGAATAATCGGGATATTTTTATAATCGAGATATTAGTAATATTGAGTATTTCATAATCGAATTAATAATTCGAGATATTTAATCGAATTAGCCATTGATTACGTCAGAATGAAAATCTGAGATATTTAATTAAATTATTATATTCACGACCGCAGAATAAAATAAATCGGAATAAAATAGAATAGTAAATACCTAATTAATAGTTTTTTGGCATTTTAAGAAAGTACAATCGGCGGCGTAAATTTTTTAGGGTAACTGAATTGTTTCATTTATAATTTTTATAAACATGAACAGTTCCCGGCAGCACTCTGTGGAGAAGTAGTCTGTCATCTCATCTTTCACTGTCTTACTCTCATCAATTATATTATTGATAAAAATTGTAAATGATAAAATAATTTAGTTACATTTTTAGAAGTTTATGCCGCCAATTTTACTTTCTCAGAACACACCGGTCGCCACAGCGACAGCCGCCTATCTCTGTTGCACTGCATCGAAATCATGGATGTCTTATGTTGTCATGTCCCGCCTCCCTCTGCACATTTACCTACTCCTAGTACTACCACGTTCAGTCTTTAGTACGTTTACTAATTCGATTAATTCTAAAAGTTTTCCAGTACGAGCAATTCTCGTATCCCGGCGGGGACACCTGTACCCCAACCGGGCGCGTCCCCAGGTGGCGGATAGGGGAATGCCCTATGTGACACTGGTGTCACCGGGTAGGTGTGAAATAAAACAACACCCGTGGACCAACAGGCTTGCACAGAGGGAAACAACCTCTTTAACAAAAAAAGTTCCCTGGTACTCAGTGGCGCGGGACCAGGACCATAGCCAAAAACAACAAAATGGAAATGGACATGAACAAGGACCAAAAGTTTACGGAGCAGGGGAGGGATACCCCAGTTCCGGTCGGGGAAGAGAGTAGGCTCCACCCGACCGTCAGCCAACGACTACTCAGTACCCACAATGGGATGTCAGGCTGTGGAGGGTACTAATACTACTGACACCCTTAACGAGAGAAGGCAAGCTCTCGATCTCCAGGAAACTGGAGAACATATGGAGACTGGGATCAATCCTACTCCATCAGAAATCTCGATTTCATCGGACCAGGAACGAGAGCTGTTAAAGTCCCCGTCTCTAAGGTCCGGACAATTAAGAACTACAGAGGACGAGGTATCCAAGAAATTGGATGGACTCAACCTTAAAAGGAAACGACTGGGGGGTGCTAGACGACTTGGTCGTTTACTTAAGAGCGGAATACCATACGAAACCGCCTTAAGTAAAGTGTTGGAGCAACGGCCAACCGAACAGCAGCCAGAGCGGGGGCAACAAACCTCCTCTGAACAAGCTGTAATCGGTAAGCGTCTGCGCTCCGACGACAGCACACCATGCCAGCGGGCAAAAAAGCCCCGGGAAGGTGGAGTTGTAAAACTGCTTTTTAGGGGAAGCTGTGGAGGGGGTCAGAGTGGGCATAATCCATTCCAACTACCCAACGGCGACCCTAACGAGTACACAGATGGGAGCACTACAGCAGGCAATAATGCAAGCTGTAGAGGCAATCCCAGACGAAGGTCCTCAGGTGAGGTTCCTAGGCTGAACACAACGGCCTGGGTGGCTTCTCATTATCTGTGCGGATGGGACGAGCACCTCGTGGATGGAAAGCGCCACAGAACGCCTCCATCCATGGGAAGGAGCGCGTCTTAAATTCGTGCAGGGACAGGACCTTCCCAAACCTCATGTCTGTTCGGCATATATCCCGGATGACGTCGGCAACCGGCTGTCTTCTGAGGTAGTGCTGAATAGGCTGAGGAAAATGAACCACGGTCTGAACACTCGGGAGTGGAATGTACTACACCGGGAGGATTCGGGCCCTGGTCAAACATGGACGTTCTCAGTAGATGAACCGTCCATGATTACACTGGAGGGACTGAATATCAGGCCCTTCTGCGGATTTGGACAAATCCAATTCCGCCCAAAAGTCAGAGGAGGTAAAGACCCCTCTGATAAGAAAGCGGTGGCAGGAACGCCCTCAAGGAAAGGCGAACTACAATCGCTTCCCAAGAGGAGCGAACAGCCCCGACAAGGAACCACTGGGAAAAGAAAATCCCTCCCGAATAAGTCCCATCTCAAGAAGAGTGGAATTAAACCACCTTCGAAGAAGGGAACGGCGGGGGAACCTAACCCAGACAAAACCACCTCCAGGAAGAGTGAGAAACATTCACCTTCCGGGAGAAGGAGAAAAAATCCCCCCCCCCTTAACTTACCTTTAAACCCACAAACCTAACCCTACCTAACCCAACCGTTTCTCAACACCTCCACAACTAGTACCCTTATCCTTAATCATTATCCTCAAATCAACTACCCAATGACATCTTATATTAGGTGTCTACAGGCGAATCTACAAAAAGCCAGGATGGCCACATACGTCCTCGGCAAAAGATTTATGGAAGAGCAAATCGACATCGCTCTCCTCCAGGAACCCTGGACAAGTAACACAGGCCGAGTAAGCGGCCTGGGAAATGCTTCTGGCAAGGTAATAGAAATCGGCTCTGATGAGAAACCCAGGGCATGTATCTTGATCAGAAATAACATTAACCATTTTGTACTTACAGGTTACTGCACCCAGGACGTTGTAACCGTCCAGGTATCGATCTCGGAGGGAGGAAGCAATAAGGAAATAATCGTCTGCTCAGCCTACTTCCCGGGTGATAGAAATGCAGACCAATCTCCTCCAGCTGTAGTGCGGGATTTAATCGCCTACAGCAAAAGGAACAATATCCACCTGGTTATTGGATGTGACGCGAATTCCCACCATACAGCGTGGGGAAGTACGAACATTAACCTAAGAGGTGAGTCACCTTTTGAATATTTATTAGGTGAAGGACTAACTGTGAATAACATTGGTTCCGAACCAACCTTTGTCACCAGAAATAGGAAGAAGGTATTAGATATCACAATCAGCTCAAACTACTTGAGCAACAAGATATCCGATTGGAAAGTATCTTCTGAACCCTCGTGTTCAGATCATAAACATATTCTATTCGATATAGAAGTTGGTCCAAGACCTGTGGTGACATATCGGGATCCGAAGTGCACGGACTGGGAAGGGTATAAATATTCCCTCCAGTCTCACCTTCAATCCGCTATCACCACAATCAGGAATCGTGATGAGACTGAAATTGCGGCGGAACAGATCCGCAACGCAATGGTCTCAGCATATAACGAAAACTGTCCACTGAAGACAAAAAGGGATAATAGAGGCACGTCTTGGTGGAACAAAAATTTGGATAAAATGAGAAAAGAAGTTCGACGCCTCTTTAATCGAGCTAAAGCTTCGGGCGACTAGGACCAATATAGATCCGCTCTATCGGACTATAACAAAGAAATAAGGAAAGCAAAAAGGGGATCTTGGAGGAAATTCTGTGAGAGTATAACTGACCTACCTCACAGTACTAGAATCCACAAGATTATTTCCAGAGAGCCGACAAGGGAATTCGGTTCGTTAAGGCGACCGGATGGTTCATATACGGATTCTGGAAAGGAAACCTTACAGCTCCTAGCACAAAACCACTTCCCAGGGTGCTTGAATGCGGATGACCAACAGCCGTCACCATCAGAAGGCCGATTAAAACGACCTGATAAAAATGATTGGCTGACGGCTAAAAAGGTGATCACAATACCGGCAATTGAGTGGGCCATCAGATCATTCCAACCATTCAAATCGCCAGGAGAGGATGGAGTTTTTCCAGCTCTACTACAAAATAGACTGGAAATATTGCTCTCACTCATTAAACTATTCAGAGCTAGTCTGGTATGGAACTATATCCCATCCAGTTGGTCGACGGTTAAGGTAGTATATATACCAAAAATGGGTAGGAAAGAACCAAGCCCTAAATCGCTTAGACCAATTAGCCTGACATCTTTTCTGTTGAAAGGCCTGGCGAAACAATTACGCGGGTGGTGTTGGAGACTTTCGAAAAATTTGAACCGTCAACAAGTCAAGTGTTGATGTTTGTGACCGACGGTGCTGCGACAATGCGGTTGGTGGGCCGTTTTCTTCAAAGAGACGATTGTAGGTTTTTACATGTTACGTGTAAAGTGCATGCGTTCCATCTTGTAGCAGAAACGATTCGAAAATGTTTTGCAGAGGTAGATGCATTAATAGCAAATACAAAAAAAAGTATTTTCAAATCTCCTAAACGGCTTCGAGCATTTCACACACTGTGTCCTGGTATTCCGGAACCACCAGAGCCGATTCTTATACGTTGGGGAACGTGGTTGAAGGCAGCTTTTTATTATGCTGAATATTTTCAACAAATAAAAGCTGTGATACTACAGTTCAACCCTAACGAGGCACAGTGGGCCAAAACAAAAAAAAGTGGCCAAAATTCTGATATATGCAAAACTGGTCCAAAATAAGCTCATGATTACAGGAAAAATAATTAAAAATTTCTGTTGTAAATTGGGGTGGTTTTTAGGGGATGCAAATCGAAATAACTAAGTAAAATTCTGAAACTTTGAATTCGTAGAGAATTCAGAATGTAAATTAACGGAAAAATAGTTTAAAAAATCCTTTGGATGAAATAGGGCAGTTTTTAGGGGGTGGAAAACGAAAAACTGAGTAACATCCTAAAACTTCAGACATGTATAGAATTCGACCTCCAAATTAACAGAGTAGAGTGAAAAAATTTCCTTGATGAAATAGGGTGGTTCTTAGGGGGTGATAATCGCAAAAACTGAATAAAATCTAAAACTTTGAATTCGTGTAGAATTCAACCTGCAAATTAACAGAAAAATAGTAAAGAAAATCCCATTGATGAAATAGGGTGGTTTTTAGAGGTTTGGAACTGAATAACTGCGTTTCTATAAAAATAAAAAACAAATGACGGAAATATGGTGAAACCAAAACGGATTTATTTATTAAGAATGTATTAAGCAGGAGAGTTTAAAAAAGTGGTTCAGGGACTTAAAATAAATCAAATACACAAAAGAAAACTGAAGTTACAAAATATAATAAACACAAAAATAAATAATATATACTTAAAATTATAACTTACAAATTTTAATGGTTAAATTATACGTCATTATCACTTTCATTAGCACTTTCCGCTTCTGAGGAAGAGGTTTCCGTATCAGATGTTGCAGTAGTTGATGAGGAGACAGAGGGATCTATTGGTGCAGATGATGATGATGCCTCGACTGATGGTACTTCTAGTAAAGACAACACTTCAGAACATATAGATGTGCTCTTTTTGGGGGGTAACTGTCGCAAGGAGGAAATGAGAGGATCCGATGTAATTAGTAATCTATTCAATAGGTCTTGATTGGCAATTACTCTCGAAAATTTGCGGGCGTATGCTTTTCTCTAAAGTTCTTTAAATCTTTATTACGGGACTCCTGTGCCTCCTCATATAATTGTCCAATTGACAAAATTCCTTCCTTGATTATTGTGGAACCATGTAAAAGAATTTTCTGTACTGTGGCAGGCATGTAGTACCAGGGGTACTCCTTGACATATAATTTCGCAGTTTCCAAGGCGTATTTCTAGAAGGCTTCGGGAATGACGGCATATCCAGCAGATAGTGTTCGTAGAACTACACTAAATCTTTTAATGAGAATTTGATCAATTCCAGTTATGGAAGCGGACTTGGAGGGATCATTAAAAAATCTCCTGGCGGTATTGCCATCATTTGTTGTCCCATTGCCATCACTTTTTGGAATATCCACCAGTAACCCCATTTTTTTCGCGAAAATCTTTCTGTAGATTTCTTTTCCTTTACTTTAAAACCTTTTTTTCTTGTATATTACGCACTTGCCACTTTTTTATATCTAGTCTATAAGCTATGTGTAACAGACATTCAAAGAATCGTATCCATGCATGAAGAGACGATAGCCCAAACTTCAAAGTATCTTCATTTACTTCTTTTCAAGCACTTTTTCTATGTTGTTCATCTCCCTGGGGGTTGCCTTACAAATATAACATGTCTGTACTGAAGACGTTTCCGAAATTGCATTGCAAACTTTACCATTAACCATAGTCATTACACAAACATACGATACTGATAATTCTTTATTCTGAACTTTGCATTTTGTGGGGACAAGTTGCTGAATTTGATTTTCAACATAACTTCTTTCTTGTACAGTTAATTCGGCTGACTCTTTATATTGAATTGAAATCTGATTGGTCGGCAAAATCTAGTTGAAGAAGGTCGTGGATTTTGCCATACTATTATTTTTTCCTTTCCCGGGTTTTCTAAATATAATTGCAAAGGGACCAGGGATGTCAAAAACAAATCACCATCGCCTAGTCCAGACTCAGAAAACATCTGTTTATATTGCGAATGATCTGTACTTCCATCGTAACCCCATTTTAAAGCTAATACTAAATTATTTAATGAATCATCAGGTAGATTAGATATAACTGGCTCCTGTAATTCAATTATACGACTTGTCGTATGGTCAAGAAGATCCTGCAGCAAAACTTCTGCAGAAGTTTCTGTAAAAATTTGACCCTCCTTTCGAGGATAGCAACGAGACTTGGCCATTCGAATTTTGTGGTACAATGGATATATATTTGCAAAATGTTCTTTTCCAGTTCGCCTATGAATTAAATATTGGTGTTTCGTCTCTTTGGTTTCTACCAAAATTGAAAGAGCTTCATCAGGTGTCAACGGTTTAGGACATTGTGATTTTTTACTTTTTTGCCAAACTTGCCTAATTTTATTGGCTCTTGTGGTAGTCGTGAAAATCGCCTCCGTAATGAGGTTTGCCGCAGGAGCTTTTCCCTCATGCTTCAAGCCTTTACTTGCAGCCGATGCAAGTTCTTCGGGTTCATAACTTGCAGAGTTGATCAGCTTTTCTTCGCTTACTTCTTGAACTACTTTCTGAATAGGGTAGTCTAGGACGTCCACGACTAACGCCACTTTCTGAAGAAGTAGGCTGTGGTTCATCGCTGGCCTCGTCACCGAAAATAAAAGGCTTGCTTAACCAAGATCCATTTTTTTCTAAAAACCTTGGAATATAATTTGAAACTGCTTGTAGTTTTGAGTAAACGGAACTGCAGAACTTGTAATTGATTTTCTTCAGTCGTACTGCAGCGGTTTCGTCATTTTCAACGTTGTAATTACGCAACAAATAGTTGAACAAATGTTCAGTCTGAGAAGAATGTCCCTCGCCCTTCTTTTCATACAAAATATCAAAAAAATGTCTCCTTGTTAACATTTCGATGTAATAGGTTTCTAGAAATAAACATGCAAAATTTTACTAAAAACAATGTGTGATGTGTGTTTTGATGATTAAAAAAAAACACGAAATTTTGAAAAGTGAGGTTATCACTCCCTCAGTTTATGCGCTTGTATCTAAAATGAACTCATATTAAATTTCAGTCAAATCGGTCCACATTTAGGGAATGCTCAAAGACCTTAAAATTTGCAAAAAGCGCCTGTTCGATTGTTTTTTAATTTTTATTTTGGCCCTAACATTTTTTTTTATACTTCCTCACATGACTATAACTGATACCAAAAAGCAGAAAAATGTGCGTAAGTTCTGTTAAAATGAAGAAATTATCCAAAAAGCCTGTTTTTCAACTTTAGATACATATGCATAATTTTTTCAAAATTTCGTGTTTTTTGGACCACCCTAATGTGTGTACTAAATTGCTATAATAAATCAATAATACAAAATTCAATTCAACATTTTTGTAATTGGAGAAACAGTGAATTTATTTATTTTGGAAATAGCGGAACGCGCGTCTGAGAGAATTAACAATATTTTGTAAATCGGGCTGAATGGGCCTACAGTTTTTGAGTACGGTATTTAGCAATATACAAGGTATTTTTCTAATATTTTTTTTGAGCATGACCTCGTAGGACTTTTTTTGTTTCTCCATGCAAATCTGACTAATACGAAAAAAAAAAAAAAACAAATTCAGCAGCCCCATGTTTTAGGTAAATAATTGCCATATATACAAGAATAATTAACATCTCAATATATGTAAAATAATGTACATACCTTACTTCAGTTTCTTGAAAAATTGCACTTTAAACACAAACGTCTTCTAAATACAATCACTAGTCAAAGTCTGGCTATAGAATGAGGTGGCGACGCAATGAGTCAGTCTACAATAAACTGTCTTGTTTGAAGGGCTCTAGCAGGTAGAAATTTCGTTTAATGAGTATGGGCTTCAGGAAAGGATGTATTAGTTATCTATTTAAGTACCAAAGGAATGTGAAATAAATATTTGCACTTTCATAAAAATTGATTTTTGGCCACTTTTTTTTTTTGTTTTGGCCCACTGTGCGAGGCCGGATGAGAGGATCCGATGTAATTAGTAATCTATTCAATAGGTCTTGATTGGCAATTACCTCGAAAACTTGCGCGTATGTTTTTCTCTAAAGTTCTTTAAATCTTTATTACGGGACTCCTGTGCCCTCCTCAGATAATTGTCCAATTGGCACAATTCCCTTCTCTTTGATTATTGTGAACCATGCAAAAGATTTTTTGTGTACTGTGGCAGGTATGTAGTACCAGGGGTACTTCTTGACATATAGACTTTTTTCAGTTTTCAAGGCGTATTTCTTGGAAGGCTTCGGGATTGACGGCATATCCAGCAGATAGTGCTCCTGTAGAAATACACTAAATCTTTTAATGAGAATTTCATCAATTCCAGTTATGGAAGCGGATACGGAGGGATCGTTAAAAAATCTCCTGGCGGTATTGCCATCATTTGTTGTCCCACTGCCACCACTTGGAATATCCCCAGTAACCTCATTTTTTCGCGAAAAATCTTTCGGAGTTTTCTTTCCCTTTTCCTTAAAACCTTTTTTCTTGTATATTACGCACTTGCCACTTTTTATATCTAGTCTATAAGCTATGTAACAGACATTCAAAGAATCGTATCCATGCATGAAGAGACGATAGCCCAAACTTCAAAGTATCTTCATTTACTTTTTTTCAAGGACTTTTTCTATGTTGTTCATCTCCTGGGGGTTACCTTTACAAATATAACATCTCTGTGCTGAAGACGTTTCCGAAATTGCATTGCAAACTTTACCATTAACCATAGTCATTACACACAAACATACGATACTGATAGTTCTTTATTCTGAACTTTGCGTTTTGTGGGGACAAGTTGCTGAATTTGATTTTCAACATAACTTCTTTCTTGTACAGTTAATTCGGCTGACTCCTTTTTTATGGAATTGAAATCTGATTGGTCGGCAAAATCTAGTTGAAGAAGGTCGTGAATTTTGGTTATTATTTTTTCCTTTCCCGAGTTTTCTGAATATAATTGTAAAGGGACCAGGGATGTCAAAAACAAATCACCATCGCCTAGTCCAGACTCGGAAAACATCTGTTTATATTTTGAATGACCTGTACTTCCATCGCAACCCCATTTTAAAGCTAATACTAAACTATTTAATGAATCACTTAGGTAGATTAGATATAACTGGCTCTGTAATTCAATTATACGACTTGTCGTATGGTCAAGAAGATCCTGCAGCAAAACTTCTGCAGAAGTTTCTGTGAAAATTTGACCCTCCTTTCGAGGATAGCAACGAGACTTGGCCATCTGAATTTTGGTACGATGGATATATATTTACAAAATGTTCTTTTCCAGTTCACCTATGAATTAAATATTGGTGTTTCTGTCTCTTTGGTTTCTACCAAAATTGAAAGAGCTTCATCAGGTGTCAACGGTTTAGGACTTTGTGATTTTTTACTTTTTGCCAAACTTGCCTAATTTTACTGGCTCTTGTAGAGTCGTGAAAATCGCCTCCGTAATAAAGGTTTTGCCGCAGGAGCTTTTCCCTTACGCTTCAAGCCTTTACTTGCAGCCGATGCAAGTTCCTTCGGGTTCATAACTTGCAGAGAGTTGATCAGCTTTTTCTTCGCTTACTTCTTGAACTACTTTCTGAATAGGGTAGTCTAGGACGTCTACAGACTAACGCCACTCTCTGAAGAAGTAGGCTGTGGTTCTGATCGCTGGCCTCGTCACCGAAAATAAAAAAAGATCTAAAAACCTTGGAATATAATTTGAAACTGCTTGTAGTCTTGAGTAAACGGAACTGCAGAACTTGTAATTGATTTTCTTCAGTCGTACTGCAGCGGTTTCGTCATTTTCAACGTTGTAATGACGCAACAAATAGTTGAACAAATGTTCAGTCTAAGAAGTGTCCTCGCGCCCTTCTTTCATACAAAATATCAAAAGATGTCTCCTTGTTAACATTTCGATGCAATAGGTTTCTGAAATAAACAATGGAAAATTTTAGTAAAAGCAATGTGTGATGTGTGTTTTGGTGGTTAAAAAAAACACGAAATTTTTGAAAAGTGGGGGTTATCACTCCCCTCAGTTTATGCGCTTGTATCTAAAAGGAACTTATGTTAAATTTCAGTCATCGGTCCACATTTAGGGAATGCTCAACGACCTTAAAATTTGCAAAAAGCGCCTGTTCGATTGTTTTTTTAATTTATATTTTGGCCCTAACATTTTTATACTTCCTCACCTTGACTATAACTGATACCAAAAAAGCAGATTTCTAAGAAAAATGTGCGTAAGTTCTGTTAAAATGAAGAAATTATCCAAAAAAGCCTGTTTTCCAACTTTAGATACATATGCATAAATTTTTCAAAATTTCGTGTTTTTTGGACCACCTAATGTGTGTACTAAATTGCTATAAAAATCAATAATACAAAAAAATTCAATTCAACATTTTTGTAATTAGAGAAATAGTGAATTTATTTATTTTAGATAGCGGAACATAACGATACTATACAATGCACTTGCAGCCCCTGAGAGAATTAACTTTATTTTGTAAATGGGGCAGAATGGGCCTACTTTTTTTGTGTTTGGGTTTTAGCATTTCATTGGGTTTTTTCTAATAAGGGAGTATGACCTCGTAGGATTTTTTTTTTCTCCATGAAAACTTGAATAATACAAAAAAAAAACAATTTAAAAAAAACCACAGTTAAGGAAAAAAAATGCCATATAAAAAAAATAATTAACTTATAAATATATAAAAAATAATGTACACACCTTACTTCAGTTTCGTTAAAATTTGCACTTTAAACAAAAACTCCTCCTAAATACAACCACTAGAAAAAAACCAGGCTAAAGAATGAGGGGGGGACGATTTAGTTTTTCTTACACCAAAGTGTCTTGTTTGAGTGCTTCTAAGGGGTAGAGAGTGTCGCTTAATGAAAATGGGCTTCCGGGAAAGGATGTATTAGTTATCTATTTAAGTACCAAGGAATGTGAAATAAATATTTGCACTTTCATAAAAATTGATTTTTTATTTATATTTTTTTTGTTTGGCCCACTGT
>JANEYF010000640.1:0-45000 GCA_029963845.1 Rhamnusium bicolor | reverse complement strand
AAGAGTCTTGCAATAAGGATATTAAAAAATTTCGAGAAAATTTTGCAAGGAAATGTGACCGACAAAAAAACGTAGAGGACGTTTTTCGCAGGCTTTTAATAACTTCAGATCCAATTATTTCTAGTTTGCGAAAACTCCCTAAGAAAAAATTGCATTCATTGTCTCCTGATGCGATAGAATTGCTTGATCCACTCTCCGTTGCGGAAGTCGATACAAATTGTGTATTACACAGTGAAAACGACGAAGAGGACGATGAATGTAATTCAGATAGTAATTGAATAAAATTAATTTTCAAAGTCATTACACATTTTTATTCCATTCCCCAGATCCTAATTTTCCCGAAACAAATGAAACACATGAATTCGCTTCAATTCAATAATAATTTTTGACCTATGTATATATTTTTGACCGTATTTTTTTGAAATTCTATATGGGATTCTTCATCAGCGACTCAAAAAAACTGTATACAAAGTTTTGTAAAAGTGCAGCGATAATTGGCGATTTCTGGTATGTTTTGGGCGGATTTCATGGCCGCCATTTTGTTTTTTTCAAAATTCAACTTCGGATTCTTGATCAGCGACACAAAAAACCCCTGTATGCACAATTTCAGTAAAATAGCTCAATGCCTTTATTTTCGGCGTTTTCGTCCACTGTGTGCCGTAGAAAAGGTTGATTCATCAGTCCATAATATTTTAGTAAAAAAATCGGGATCTTCATCCAACTTTTGAATCATCTGGCGGCAAAAGTCTAGCCTTTTCATTTTATGGGCCTCTGTTAAAACTTGTACGGGTAAAATTTTATATGGTTTGTAGCCGTTATTTTTTTAACGTACGTTGGATTTTGGAATAACTTTTTACCTAATTGATCGACTGCATTATTTATACTACATTCAGAATTTTCTAAAAAAATAATACAATGTTTCAAAAAAAAGTCTATTCGCGAATATGGATGGCCTTACCTTTGAAATTAAGCAGTATATCTAGCTGTTCTTCCTGGTTTGCTTGACTTAACGCTTTTTTCCACTAAAACTGAGGTATTATTCACCTTTCGGTAAATATTTTTGAACATATTTTCTGATGGTGTTGGACGATTTGGATCCAACATTCTATATGCTATTTTTGCTGTACCTACGTTTATTTTTGTTATTTTGTAAATAACAAGTAAACATTTGGACTTTTTCTTTGTCACCGTAAACCATTATGATTATTTCATTAAAGAAATTTCACTTATCAAACATAACAGTTGTCATTTTCATAGCTCACTTTAATAATGTTAACTTTTCCATATTTACAGTAACTAGTTTAACTAAGATATTCGCCGTTTAATAACTCAAAAACGGTATATGGTAGGAGTAACATATGGTATATTTTTGAAATCAGGAACAAAGGATCATTCCAAAAATAAAAAAAAATATTATTTTTTTGTATCCCCTGAAATCTGCAAGCTACTGTACTTTTGATATCATTTTAACAAAATTCAGTCATAACTACACAACTTTTATTTAACTTTTTTTTCAATAGGCAATAATAACGATGATATAGGGTGGGTAATTTATAATGAATTACCCTGTACAATTAATAGTCATTTGAAATGTGGCACCTACCTTTAATAGAATACATTTTTGTAGAAACTTATTTAAAATTAAGGCGTTTTCCATCCCTCAAAAATATTATCCTTTAGAATGTTTGCGTTTTACATTTCTAATAATTAAGGTGTACAAATTAATCAAAAATAATGTACAACTTAAAGGTGTAAACATTTTATACATAAATGTTTTACCTCTAAACATTGGTGTTTAGTATACATCTAATTAGTGTGTCCATATATTATGTACCCAGCTGGATGTCAATTTGGTGTGAATTTTTACACCGTATTTTCAACTGTGTCACTATTAACGTTATCAAAAAAATGCAGCCGACCTTTTTTTAAAGATGGAGACGTTAAAAAAATATGGTGCTAGTTCATATCCCGTTATAAAGATATAGCGCTTTAAAGTTTTTATCCTTAATTAGTAGGTGAAGCCGTTCTCACGGTGGCACCATCACTTTTCTTATATACCTAAGCACTAAGTATACGAGTAACTCAACTATCATAGGTGCAAACTTCCTTCACTCATTGGACACACAAGGCTAAAAATTGTCTTACGCGCCTCTGCTATTAAATGATAAAAAACAAAAGTAACGTGGCGTTTGTTATATCATTGTAATTTAAATTATTATATTGGATTTTTCTTACCATGTTTCTGAATCTGGGAGGTCAGCAACATTACTTGGACCATCATTTCTTCTGAAATACGTAAACAAAAAAAAAAAAACATCACAAAATGACTTACGAAATAAATAATAAAATCAAAAATGTTTAACAAATACATACTTACATGGGCACACGTGCCCATCCCTCAAACTTGGGTGGCATTCGTCTTGACACACTCAGGTACTCATTATACAAATACTTGCCACCTATAATTCCTATACCAACTACAGCAAGTGCAGTGACTAGAAGACATAAAGTTGTAGCAGTGGAAACTCTATGAGCTCTAGCTGGGAAAATAATAATTTGCGGATGGCTCTGAGCTTCTACATCTTCAGGAGTAGGCTAGAAAAAAACATTTTTATATGTATAATAAGTCAGAATTATCATAATCTTGATTAAAAAAATGAAGGCTAGTAGATACATAAGTTTGGAAAATTGATAATAGAATAGGCAATCAGATTAGGGCTGTCTATACGGGGTGGGCCAATAGTGTGTGGACGGAAAATACAAATGTAGGGGGACTATAAAAGAAATATTTTAAGGGCTGATCTTTCACTCTTTTATTAAATTTATTTGATTAATAAGTTCCATAGAAACAATTATTGATACAATTGTATCCAAAGAAACTATCTACCGAGTAAATTTAATAGATAGAAAGATCGGCCCTAAAAATATTTTAGATTATACAGGGTTTTCTAAAAAATGTGATAAACCAAACCTGTTTTTTTTTTAAATGGCACCCCCCCCCCCCCATATATTTGTTTGGGGTTGGATTTTGAACATAATTTTGAGACAAACGATGTAGGATTTGGTGCAATGTGCGCTGACAATTCTCAAGATATTGACTTCCAAAGGCTAAAATAGACTTAATTTGGATATTCTGCCAACACTTACGTAAACTATTTTCATAGGAATACACCGGTAGGGTCCTCTTACTTCGTTATCACCAATTACATTGAGCGTTAGTCTGCATATTATACAGTAACCACATTTTGCGAAATCTAGCTTTTCTCAAGAAAATTAAGTGGTACGTATATATTATTTCATATTCTAAGCCTCTTTTTGCTATACTTTCCACTAGTATCATACTCGAAAACAGCAGTTATTTAGTAATTTAAGATCAAAGTTGAAAATTGTTTCATATAACAATTTTGCACCAGCTTTTCATGTTAATAAAAAAAAATTAGTTTAAAACTTTAAAACGTCACATACTTTCCTACCATTTTAAAAATATTAGTTAGTTTTATGCTTATATAAAACAAAACAATATTAGGTACCTATTTTAAATAACTTATAATAAAGTAGAGAGTATCTGTCTTGGAAGAGGTATCTTTATTTGGAGCAAATTCTATCAGCAGAAGCTGGCCAAAAAAATGAAAGTCTAGGGATGTTAAACAACAAAATTTGACGTCAAAACTGTCAAAATTCCCCTGCTTTATTACATCGTTGCAGCATTTCAAAATTTAAATGAAGACTAAATAAAATTATATTTAATGTACATAATTCTTTTGTAATATTTTCTATAAAGTGTCAACGGAAGGTGGAAATAGTCTGCCATTTGCTTTCTTTTAAGTTAGAATTTTGACAGTTGGAGGACTCAAAGTACATAACATTACTCACATTTTGACTATTTCGGTCGTCTCAAATCACTTCCGGTTTAACCGGAAGATGTCACAACTTTGATATTTCAAATGGAACACTGTTTTTTCCCAACACCAGATTCTGCTTAAAACTTTCTTTCTAATGATTCATCATATGTCGATATTTTATTTTAAAATAACCTCAAAACAGGCAATATACGCAAAAATTAAGATGGCTGTGATTTGATGTATTTCTTTTTTTACTTTCACCAAGTAGGCCATGGTATCTACGAAATGATTGAAAATCTCTTTTACTGGCAGCATTAGTTGGAAACATTGAGAAAATGGTGCCAATATATCTTAGTTTAAAATATTTCTTGAGAAAAATCGTGGTATTTTTTTTTTTAAATAGATGCCCCGAATTTTATATTACCGATGAAACTCACATTACGACTAATTTTATTTTAAACGCATCCATTAATTTAATCATTTTCAGAAAAATAGTCGCGTAACAATTCATTATTTAAAATAGGTCATGGAACCTAATTCCATTTTGACTTTGTAGGCTATGAGAAACATGTGAGGAGCAACTGTGCAAAAGGGGATAAATCCAAAATATAGTGTTTTCTGTAAAAAGAGGAAAAACCACAAAAAAAAAAGTTATATTTATTTTCACAAATGATTAATGTTTTTCTGTAAATAATATATATGTTACGGTCAAAGTACGTAACTGGTAAATGTAGACATTTTCCGGTGAATGTTTACATTTACCAAGCTGGATAGTTAATGTAGAAAGACATTTTAAAATTAGGCGTTCTGTCCACTTTAACCGGTAAATGTGCACAATTGCCTATGCGCTTTGGGAAAAGTAAACAAGTATGAAAATAACAGCCAAATTTAACATATCGTATATATTTGATTGAATATATAACTAAAACAGCTTATTAATATAATAAAAAAAAATTAAAAGCAAATTTTACGATTTCTGTCCCTGAAAATAAAATAAATTCAAAGGGAAACATTTTCTTTAAAATTTGGCACAATTACGATTTTTATTCTTCACTATATCTATTAAACTCTTTAAAAACTTTTTCCTCATTGTCTTTTTTCTTAATTTAATTATTACTCCAATATTAAACAACTGCCGACACTTAAAAATAACTACAACTTGTAAACAAATAATATACTTAACCTCACTCGACTAAAATACCTCGAAGCCGAATGCACGTTTTTAAAAACAAACTTTTCCAAAAACGGAATTTTCGTTAATAAAATTTATTGTGTTGTTCAGTACAAAGCTATATCAGAACTGAATACAATTAACAAGATGCAATAGAGAATTGGAGAATTACAATGTCAGCATTTAACTAGAGTAGAATAGATAACAGTGCATATTCGTTATACTATAATATGAAATATTATAGGGTGGCATCACATAACTCCTCCATCCCTAAATTGAGGCATATTTCACGGAGTGAAAAATGTTCGAGGGCTTGCCTGGGGTTGATCACCGGTAGTCGTCTGGGGGGTTCCTCGTCTTCTACGTTGGATGAACATGTAAATGGAGTAGAGTCCAATGGAAATCAGGATAACATACACGGGGATTATCCAATAGTTTGCCCATGATTTTTCGGTATGTACGAGTTGGACTGGTCCAAGTTTTCGTTGTTCCTTTTGAAGTTCATGAATTTTGTCCAGTTGAACGTCTTCAATAGTTATTTTGGATAAGGTGGCCACAGGTGACTTGTGGGGAATATTAATTTCTGGCAGGAGCATTGGCTGACCGCTGGTAATATGTTTTTCATTGACATAGTTGTAATCGTTGGTTTCGAATTGGCATCCTGGTGGAACACTGATTAAATAGTTTCCTTCGAGTGTCGTGAAGTCTGTACGTCCACAAACTGTTCGGATTTTTATTTGATTTGGGAATATGACAATGTAATGAGAATCGTCTACTTGTTGAATCACATTTCGTGTGATTTGTACTGGTACTTGTTGGCAGCTTTTATAAGTGGATTCTAGTTGTAAGAGTTCAAAAAATACAATCTCCATTCTTCATTCCATACGTCAAGTAGTCATTATCAGGGCAGTAGTAATTGGGGTGCAATTCGATACAAGGTACCGATGTATACTGGTAGAAGTTTTCGTTCATAACCAAATAGGTATTTCTTGGAATAATTGTTGTGAGGTTTTAGGTAGGAACTGAGTACAGGTGGTAATAAGAAAATGTTTCTGGGTAAACAATAGGAAAATGAATTACGAAAACAATTTTTGTCCCTGAATAATAAGCTTCGATTTCTAATGAATCGTAATATCTATGAGTATTATTTGAAATATGTGATTAAATTAATTGATCGGCTGAATAGTATTTTAGGATAGTTTGTAAAATAGATTCAAGCTCGCCTATTTTTTAAGATACTATTGTGAAGCGTTCTTAGTCTAGCAAAAGTTATTGCGTTTTCGATGTCACTTAATAACTGTAGAATTACATTTAGAGTAATGCTAAGTTGATCTAAGACATTTCTGGTTTCTAAATAGTCGTTAAACTCAAAAATAAATTTATTTAATTCACTGCGTATTTTATTCAGGCCAGAAGTTATTACAGCTTGGTTATTTTTAATTAATGTAATTGTTTTATTGAAATTATCGATTATTTCGGTGGTAAGAGAGATTTCCTTGTTTAATTTTTTAACAATTTCTTTTTGGTTGGTTTCGAGATCGATTATTGCTTGATCATAATGAGCAGTATCGTTTGCATCTAAATTACCTGAAATGCTTTTTATTATAGTACCCAATCCATCAATAAGACCACGTTTAACTCTCGTGGTAGTTTTTTATAACATTTTTCTGGTCGTCCTCATTAGTAACGTCCTGTAAAACGGTATTACATTTAACTAATTTGTATGCCGAATTTTTAAAGGCTTTTCTTAAAATTTCACAGATTTGCGGTACATATGATTCATTACTAAAATGAATTGCATAAGTAAATTTTGGATCTAAATAATTTTTGAATAAGTTAATAAAATCATTTTCTAAGTTACCTGTTGATATTTGTACATAAAGTCGCCTTTTTAATGGAAATATTTGTTTAGATCT
Source organism: Rhamnusium bicolor (assembly GCA_029963845.1). Classification (NCBI taxonomy): domain Eukaryota; kingdom Metazoa; phylum Arthropoda; class Insecta; order Coleoptera; family Cerambycidae; genus Rhamnusium; species Rhamnusium bicolor. Next base: position 38,071 of record JANEYF010000640.1, on the reverse strand, counting down.
GGGTTTTGCAGGGGGAGTGCAAAACAAAGTTTATTTCTATTTGATGATCGAATGAGTTAAGAGATCTCTCTGTGGATGGCATTTCTTGTATCGGTTCTTCGTGACTTGTGTGAACCGTGTCTCCTTCTTCTGGAGTGAGTTCTTCAGGGATGACTTCCTCGACCTCTTCGGCAGATATTGTCTCTGCTGTGTCCGTTGTAGCTCTTCTTTGTGAGGATGGTCCTGGTTCTTCTTCTCTGACGTCGTCCATTATGGGTTGTTCGCTTGCGTTACCAATTATTGATAAATTATCGGTATTTTCTTCTTGATGTTGATTACCAGCCAGTGATTTATTGAATTCGTCCATATATTGGAAAATATCTTTCGTGTGGAACTCTACGCGAGACAGGGCGTCTGCATTGGTGTTACTTTTTCCTTTTTTATATTCGACTTCATAATCAAACTCTTCTAGTTTGAGCCTCCAGCGAACTAACTTGAACTTGAATTTGGATCTTTTAGGGACATTAACCATTTTAGAGGCTAATGGTCCGTTACGATTTTAAATTTTCGTCCGTGTAAATACGGCCGGAAGTACTTCGTCGCCCACACGATTGCCAAAAGTTCTTTCTCTATGGTGCTGAAGTTCTGTTCAGAGTCATTTAGTGTTCTTGATGCAAATGACACGGGTTTGTCTTTTCCTATTATTCCCTGCGAGAGTATAGCTCCAACGACTACATTACTAGCGTCCGTTGTTAAAACAAAGTCTTTAGCAAAGTCCGGGTACTGTAGAATTGGCTCGTTAGTTAGTAATTTTTTAGTCTTCGAAACATTTTATAAACTGTGGTGTATGTACAATTTTCGCCTCCTTTTTCAAGCAGAGAGTTAATGGTTTTGTAATCCGCGCGAAGTCCTTTAAGAACTTCCTGTGTTAACCTAGTAAACATAGAAATTCTTTAATTTCTTTTGCCGTTTTGGGTATTGGAAATTTATCGGTGGCGGCGATCTTGTCTGGGTTTGGTTTCACTCCTTCAGGTGTAACAATATGACCGAGATAGGCTACTTCTTTCTTCAGGAATTCGGATTTATCCAATTATATTTTAAAGTTGGTTTCTCTGAGGCGTTGAAATACTTTTGAAAGGTTGACGATGTGTTCTTGTAAATATGTAGAGTATATGATGATGTAGTCTAGGTACACCAAGCAAATTTCGTTCTGCAAACCACGTAAGATGTTGTCCATTACGCGCTGAAACGTTGCGGGGGGCGTTCTTCAGACCAAATGGCATCCTGACATATTCATAGTGTCCATTTTCGACGTTGAACGCGGTTTTTGAGATGTCTTCCGGATTCATCTCGATTTGGTGGAATCCGCTTGCCAAGTCCAGTGTCGAAAAATAGTTACACCTTCCTAATTTATCCAATACGTCGGTGATATTAGGAAGAGGGTACCTGTCGTCTATGGTCTTCTCGTTCAACTTTCTATAGTCGACGACAATTCTCCACTTTTTCTTACCAGATGCATCCGCCTTTTTCGGGACGATCCATATCGGCGATGACCATGGGGAATTGCTTGGACGTATAATTCCTTGTCCTAACATTGAATTAATTTAGCGTTCGACCTCCGGTTTATGTACAAATGGATACCTGTATGATTTTGTGTATACCGGTAATTCGTCTTTAGTTTTAATACAATGTTTTATTTGATTAGTGAAAGACAAGGTCTGGTTTTCTATATGAAAAATATCAGAATATTTTCTGCACAATTTTAACACATGTTCTTTCTCTTCCGCATTCATATGTGAAGTTCGAATTAAATTATTAATATCAGGTACTTTATCGCTAATATTAGTGGTTACTTCCGCATGATATAATTCGTAATTATTTGCTATAAAAGGTATTGTTTTAATTGGGTTTAATAAGGTAAGGATAATTTCTTTGTCGGTTTTATTGGAAATTTCGACTAAAGCTAATCCGTTTACCGCAGTTGACAATGTTTCGGGTATTTCACAATTTTGAATTTGTTGATGAGGAATAATGACGTCACCGTTTTTTTGATTACCTGGAATTTTTGTCACAGTTCGAGTATCTGGACTAATTTGTATTTTTAATAAAATTTGTTGACCTGATTGTTGGTAATGTATAGGTAGTATACATTTAGGTGTTACTAGTTTCGAATTTACGAAGTCTAGTTGAGCATTTAAAAGTTTTAAATTGTCAAGTCATAAAGTCCACCATAAACATTATGGAAATTAAACAAATAAAATTTTAAGTTTTCGTCTTAATTAAATTCCGGGAAAATTGGAATTTCCGCACAATGGTTGTGAGAAGATGTTTGAAATATTGTAGACTCAACAAATGGTTCGTTCATATGAAATATTTTTATAATAATACTTTGAGGCAATTTCGGGATTTAGAAATGATTTGGTGCTACCTGTGTCAATAAGAAGTTTTAAAGGGGGTTTAGAAATTTGGATATATGGTAGCTCTTTTTTGTCCGTAGACATATGATATTCTACTATATTTCGGTTGTCGGATTCAGATCCTCCTGAAAATTTTCACATTGTTCATCGTCGGGGTATGAACATTCGTATGTTTGTTCGTCGTCACACAAATTTTCGGGTGTCTCGTCATCATATTGGTTATCATAATGTTCGGTATTAAATAACTGTTCCGCAGCAAAATTAAACCTTTGACCATTATTTTGAAACGCATTATTTTGATAGGGCCTTCTAAATTGCGAGGTTGTATCTCGGGTAGAAATACTCATAGGTGTTGGTTTGTTTTGTGGAACATTAGAATTTGGCTTCCAAGCATTTTGGGGTTTGCCAAATGTTTGTAAATTAGTAGGGAATTTTTGAGCTGGCGGATTTGGGTGTCTTTGAATATTAACGAGACCGCGAGGAAATCGCGACGGACCTTGTTGCTGCGCAAAAGGCATTTGTCTTGATTGCATATTCATTTGAGAAAATGCTGGGTTAAAATGATTTTGTGAATAATTTGGGTTATAATAATTTTGTGGGTGTTGTTGAACTAAAGGTTTTTAAATTTGAATATTTGGTTGACTCGATCTTTGCAGATATTTGATATTATCTTCTTCTGTAATGAATTGGATGGCTTTGGCTAGAGTAGTTGGTCTCATTGCACGAATTGTGGAACCTAATGGCTCTTTTAATCCAGCCAATGCCTGTTTAGTAAAAAAAATTTCGTTTACATTGTCTTTCTGCAGCGTCGCAGTGCAGATCAATGTAATTACAAATTGTATTTAACAAATAAATTACCTTTTCGTGAAATTGATAAGGCGATTCGTTTGGTTTTTGCCTTAAATTTACTAAATCCTGATTTAAGCAATTTTCATCTCTCTGATCTCCGAAATTTTGCAATAGTGCATTTTTTATATCGTCCCAACTATTACCACCATTAATAGCAACAACTTCTTCCGCCCGTCCTTCTAATTTATTTAGAATACCATTCATTAAGAGTATTTTGAAAATTACTGGTGTTTTGTGTGTCGTAATAATGAGTTAATATTGACTCGCAAACACTTATAAATCTATGTAGCTTGTTAGGACTACCATTAAAATTTTGAATAACTGATAAGTTTTTCATGTCTAGAGCAGGTGCAGACATTTTTAAATTACTAGTACTTGAAACACTATTAATAAAATTGTCAGTTGAATGATTTGAGTCGATACTCAGATTATTAAAAATTGAAACTAAATCTAACCCTAAATCCAAATTGTTTTCGCAAAAGGAATCAACGGATAAAGAGGAGTCTGACATGAACTGAAAAAATCTACTTACAACATCGGCACAATGTGCATTTGCGTCGGCTGCTAATCCACAGTATTCCTCGATGGAGTTCTATCGGTTAGCACTCGGTATATTTCTTCCAAAGGTTCACTTTTTCGTTTAAGAGTTGAAACTCACAGGATTGTCCTTAATGGATTTCCTACGAAAAATCCGTATGACTGCGCCACTAAAATACCTCGAAGCCGAATGCACGTTTTTAAAAACAAACTTTTCCAAAAACGGAATTTTCGTTAATAAAATTTATTGTGTTGTTTAGTACAAATCTATATCAGAACTGATTACAATTAACAAGATGCAATAAAGAATAATTGGAGAATTACAATGTCAGCATTTAACTAGAGTAGAATAGATAACAGTGCAATTCGTTATATTATAATATGAAATATTATAGGGTGGCATCACATAACTCTCGTCATAGAAGAACAAAACCAAGATTTATAAAGTAAATAAGGTTGCCTGGTAACAGCCAGTAAGCGGCGCGGCGGGAGTGACGTCACCCAACGGAATTTTTAAATATAGGTAAAATTTTTAATAAAAATAACAAATTATATTAAAAATAAGACTCTACAGAGAGGCAACTTTTAATGTGATACTACGATTGAAGTAATTTTCTGCAAACATCAAAATACTGTAAAAATACTACCACGTGTTTCGCCTATATAGTCGGCAGTATCGGGAGATAAAATTGAAAATTAAATATGTAGTTAATATATATTAGGTATTGTAAGAATAAATCTTAGGTTATACTGTAAAATATACTGCCACGCGTTTCGCCACCACATTCGGCATTATCGGGAGATGATAAAATTGAAGAATAAATATGTAGTCAATACATTAGTTATTGTAAGAATGAAATTTATAAGACAATAACAATTATTTCCAATAAAATGCGAAGAGTATCCTATAGAAGGTGTAACAATTATATAAAAAGTGCAATAAGACTACTGTCTGCGAAGAGTATAATTTTCACATCTAGTTAAATTGTTATTTCATTGTTTAACAGAAAAATGTTCAAGTCGTACTGTTTTTAGTTGATACGGCCAAGAGCACCCTCTCCAGGTTTTGAGAGATAGACTAATAAATCAATTCGAAATCACATATAGTAAAATTAATAGTTTTAAGAAGTTTTGTCGACGATACGGTCACCTACCACTATCACTTGATTCTGCTTTTAAATTAAAGATTTAAAAAATGCAAAAATATACAGTGTTCCATTTAAAAATCAAATGTTAGGGTCGCTTCCGGTAAACCAGAAGTTGCAGAAATTCAACAGATAAATACAAAATGTCATTTTAGTAACATATGGTACGTGCCAAGTTTTATTTCAATTAGTTAAAAAAATAAAAAAATGGTGGTCGGAAAGTGATTTCGTGACACCCGTTGTGTATATTATTTGGACGATATATTTTTTTTTATACCGGCACCGCTGCCCCACAAAAGATTCCTCCTAGAATTCTGTATTTCAAATTAAGCAGACCGTAATGCTATACAGGGCGTATGGTCTTGGGATATTTGGTATGTATTTAAAACTCCATCGCGCATTCATAATTTTTGTTCATTTTGATGCAATTTATTGATAAAAATATTTATGGATTTTTTTATTTAGCAGTTTGATTTCTTTCATCTGTGTACACATATAGTTATTTTTTTTTTCAGAATAAAAAATGGCTGATGACTATGACGAATTATCTGAAAGTGAAGAAGTTTCCTCCATTTCCCTGAATTTCATGGATGTTTCGGATCAAGAAGATCCAACATATATACCTGAGAGGTCTTTAAAAAATAAAAAGTCTATACCAGATTATTTTAATGTTAAATCCATGACACTTCAAAAAGAAATAAGCTCTTCATCATCAGCAACCTGTTCAACTAGCAAAAGTAGCAATTTGCAATTGCCAATGAGACTGGATGTGGATATGAAATTAAAGATAGAAAAATGTCCGTATCTGGATGGTAAATTTTATAAAGTAACAAGTATTACTGAAGGTGGAAATAAAATACAAGCAGACTGTCAACTATGTCTTCCTAAAAAATTTACAGTAAAGGGTGCATTGGGAATATCAACAAACTTTTTAAAACACCTTAAAAATGCACATGGAAATATTAACGCAATGCAAACCTATTCTGCATACAAGTTATCTAAAAAGCAATTCCGAGAAAGTTGCCAGAGTCCACCTCGACAGCAGAAACATTACCAAAAGTACAAATAAAAAAACAAAAGAAAATATCAGATAATTTTACCAAAAATACTATACTAAAAGTAGACCAAACAGTTTTTGAAAAAAGAATTATAAATTTTATAATAAATACTATGTCTGCGGTATCTATTATAGATAACTCATCATTTATCTCTCTTTTTGATGGCATGTTTACTCTGTTTACTAGAAATACCGCGATGAAGAAAATTGAAAACATGTTCGCAGAAACAATGATAAAAGTTAAAAAGGATTTAGATCAAGCTGATTATGTGTGCACAACTGCAGACATATGGTCTTCCAAGCGCAGAAGTTTTTTTTGGCCTTACAAGTCACTGGTTAGACAAACATTTTGAGAGGTGTTCCGCAGCTTTGTCATGCCGAAGATTTAAGGGAAGTGACACTTAATAAGATTGCTGAATTTCTTGAGGAAATTCATACGAAATTTAATTTGGAATCTGGAAAGCTTGTTGCCACAGTAATTGACAACGGCTCAAATTCTGTAAAGGCCTTTAAGGAATTCGGTGTATATGTATCGTTTTTCCAGATAGAGGAAGAAGACACAAATGAAGAATTAGATGACGATACTGAGAATTCCATTTAGTTTATTGAAATGCCAAGCTCTTCCCTTGAATTACCGAACCATGTTAGATGTGCCAGTCACACATTAAATTTAATCGCCACAACAGACGTAAACAATGCTACCAATAAAAATGCCAATCTGAAAACTAGACACATAAATGCTATAGCTAAATGCAACACCTTATGGAAAATGGCAGGTCGACCAAAAACTGGCGAAATTATTCAAAATATATTGGGGCATACTTTTAAATTATCCTGGTGCTACCAGGTGGAATTCTTTTTTAATACCGTATCTCAAATTTTAAAAGAAAATGAGAAACTTCCAGTACTTTTCAAAGAACTGATGTAGAAAATCAAATGCTGAAAGAAAGCGAGCTAAATTATTTAAATGATTACTGTCAAATTCTTAAGCCTCTCGCTAATGCGTTGGGTATTTTGCAGGGTGAAAAACAACTTATTTTGGATTTCTATTACCTACCTTAGGTTCCCTTTACAAAAAATTTGAAAGATTACAATTAGAGGAAAAATTAAGTACCAGTAATGTAAAAATTATTTTAGAAGCGTGTCAAGAAGCACTGTTAAGACGATTAGCAAAGTTTCTTGATTTTCTACCCTTGAAGCAAAAAGATGCTATTATAGCAACTTTTAGTATACCGTAAACCCCTACAACTTTGAACACTTTTTTGAATCATTGTCTGACATTTCTTTCATAAATTTTTTTTTAACAACATAAAAAATCCCATATCACGCGCCACTTCTATGAATTGCAATACAGCATGGTGAATTAGGGTTTAATATTTTTTTGATAATTAAAAAAAATAAAAGATGGGTGTTCAAAGTTGGGGTCATTTTTCCACAACTTTGAACGACCGTTTATTTTTGTCTTTTTTTTAAAGTTGTATAAGCTTAACTACAACATTGAACACCCTTATGATACAGACAAACGCAATGAAAAAAAAAATCAAATAAAATTCACTTTTATTTTAATGAAAACATAGTAGGTACATAGGTTTTAGCTCTTGTTACATAAAAAAAACATCATAACATTAATAAAATAAAATCTTTTCATTCAGGTATGAAGAAATACGTTCAAATATAAAAATAAACAGATAGGTAGTAAACTAGGTAGATACCTATAGGTATTTTAAAAGAATAAAACATAAACCTTTATGTGCAAATGCAGGAAAAATAATAATCTTGTAAGTAAATCTGTTAAAGACTGTCACGTCAAAGAATTTTTAGAATAATTTCAACGAAATTAATTTTTTAAATAATATAAATATTTTTCTTATTCTAAGAAATTATTTTAAAAATTGTTTGAAGTGACAGACAGCCTTACTTCATTTTCCAACTCCCTGTCTAAGACAGGAAGTTGGAAAATGCCTTTATTTCATTGGCCTTAAAAACTAATGCATGACACCTATCCATTAATGGGTTTGTTAAAACTTTAACAAGTCCTTCAAGGCGTATTATGCCCTCGTCGGCAATCGTGGGCCAAATAAATTTATTTGATATTTTTTGGACCTTCTTAAAAATTTTACAAATACATTGTCATTATAATTTCAACGAATTTTCCAATATAATGGCGTTTCGGTTGTTTAACCCGAAATTCTACAATATAAAATTTCTCAACTTCTGGAGTGATTGGCAGGTTGTCAATTTGGATATCTTCCTCCAAATCTTGGTCAAAGGTATTTTCGGAGTCGTTCTCACCTTCATCTATATCTTCACTTGCATCAGATTGTTCTTCATTCAGTGTACAAAAATTATCTTCATCATCTGATGTTTCCAAATCTTCCACATCAGTTTCTGATACTTCCTTCGTGATTTTCTTTTTTCTCTTTTCTATATTCTTCGAGTTATCTTCATTTAGTATTTCATTCTGATTCTGTAAATCCTCTACACTTATACTCTTTCCTGCAGGTACTTGAATTCTTTTCTTTCTACCTTTTTTTGGCAATTTATCGACCCCTCTCATTTCCTTTAAAAGTGTTTCAACTGCGTCTGACACGCTTGTTTGAACTTCATTTAGATTTTGGTCATTTTCATCTTCTTTGTTATAGCCAGGAAGTCTTTCTAAAACTTTCTTTGAGTTAAACGGATATAAGCCAGTTTTTGCGAATCCCGACACAATATTTTTGGATTTCTCTTCTTCATTGGGATATATGGCAGAATATAATTTTTTTCAGTAATCGTGGAAATTCGTCTTTTGATAGAGTTTCAGATTTTCTATGGCATTGGATCTTATAATTATCTAAAATTTTCCTCCAGGCCCGTTTTAACGGCCCATAATAAGCTACATCGAGTGGTTGTAGTAAATGGGTTGTATTTGCAGGCAAGCAGACAAACTTAATGTTATTTTCCTCACATAATTGCAATACCTTTTCATTAAAATGACTCGATAAATTATCACCCAAAATTACTTTTGGGCCAGGTAAATTTTTTACATTATAAATATTTTTTTCAAACCAATCTGTAAAAGTCGCACTATCGAACCAACCAAACTTCGTTCGATTGTATCTTGTCAATAGAGGTCCTCCCAGCCAAGTTGACCAAAGATTTTCACTTTTATACACCACATATGCTGGCATCATTTTTCCAGAGGCTGATCCACAAAACATAATAGATATTGCGGTTTTCGTGTTATCCCTTAGTCTCTCTGGGTATTTGACGCCCCTCTTAAACACACATTTTTTTGGTCCCGGGGTCATCGGAAAGATTAGTTTTGTCATAATTAAAGAAATTACTTGGCGGTACCCCTTCGATAGTTTCTTTCATATTTTTAAAATATTCCTCAATCTCTATGGCGGACACGGAGGCCCGTAATTTTTTTATATTTTGACATTTCCTTTCGCGTAAAATACGATGTCTTTTTATGAACCCTTTAATCCATTTTGAACTGAGCAAATTATTGTTAAATTCTTTAATAACACGACCTCTACCAGTCAAGTAATTTTTGGCCATGATTCTTATATCTGTAATATCAAAAGGAAACCCCCATTCAGCAACTTTTAGAATATGTTGTACGAATGCATTTTCTTCCACGGGTGTAAATGAGTTGGGGTGCTCTACTTGCGACATATGTTTCCTATTTAATTTGTTACTGAGGGTACCTAAGCATATTTTATATTTTTTTGGAGCCTGTCGTATTGATAATTTACCAGTTCGGATATCTTGAAGAGCCTTATTTAGTGTTTCCTCTGAGTATCTTTTGTAGTTTGCATTATATATCCGTCTGGAATTAATTCTAGAAGAAAAAAAATAGATTTACTCAAAGAAATTGAATAAATTAGCCCCAACTTTGAACACGCTCCCATCTTTGAACGTGTTCAAAGTTGCAGGTACCTAACCATAAAATTGCATTGTATCAGAAAAAAAATTATAACAAAACACTGTTTAAAAATATTTCTAATTGCACAATATTGATTAAACTTACCTAGAACGAGATAAAAGCCTCCCCACCACACAGAAAACGGCTTAACCACCTGTTGACATTCAAGAATCTGCCGTGAAGTTGCATAGTGCGATTAAACAGCAATGGTGCCAACTTACACTCAAGATTTGAAGCCTCAGTGGCGTACGCTCAAAATATTAAATTGAGTACAGAATTCTGCAAAAAAAATTATACAAACAAAATCGGGATTTTGTTCAAAGTTAGGTTGCCGTTCAAAGTTGTAGGGGTTTACGATACCTAACTTTAAGTTACGGAAGTTACTAAAATAATTGCAATTTGTTTATTATTAACACATTCGCATTAAGAAAATTGCCTCGATCTGCACAAACTGTAAAAATTGCTTTTCTTAAAAATGCTAGACATATCAAATCACATTGCACACAATGTCTTAGACATATCTAATTTTGATCCTTATTTAGTCTGAACGTCTTAGGACCTAATATGGATGTCTTAGAGACGTCCAAAGTGGTGGAAGTAAAAAAATTTACGTTTTTAGTATGTCCAAATTAGGCCCCCAGTTCTTTTCATTCAGATTTGGGAAAATAATACATTTTATATCCAAATTGATCATTCTTTGCGTGAAATAAGAATTGCATCGTATAAAATTCAACAGGATTTAGTTCTAAATGAAACAAAAATAATATTAAAGTAGTAAAAATTGAAATTAATTATAGCAACTGTAACTAAATTCCTGCTTATTGACAGATGTAGAACTATATAAAAAATCAACAGAATTAATAATATCCATAACTTTCTAAAGTATATAAGAAATAATTCATAATAATTAATTTTGAAGTTTCCGCGATTCGACACTCGAACTTGTTCGTTTGCCGGTCGGTCATCTTTTTGGGTTGATTTTGATAGTTATGTATTTTCTCCATAGACAAAATAAAATTGAATTTGTTTATGGTTTTATCTATCTGATCTCGTTTATTACTCTCTTTCTCCCATTATTACATATGGGAGAGAAAGAGACAACTTAGATATCAAATAGAAGATCGTAAATGGGCATTTTCCACATTTTTTTTTATATGCTTATTCGATAGTATTTATAAATGAGCTCATAGACTTTTTTCCGGATTTTTATGGGCTCCGGAAAGGGATTAAAAAAATAACAAAGTTTTGAATTTTAGTCTTATGACGTCATCCGACTAAGTTTGGCGCCAAACACAAGCAGCCAGTGAAAGCGAAGACTGTACCGCAGTATTGCCAGTTTTACGTATTGTTTGAAAGCGTGACTGGTGACTGATTACTTATTCAATTATAAATACAACTCTAAATTCGATTGATTTTTTTTTACCTTAGTACGAAGAGAGAATTTTATTTGTACCCGTTTTTAGAAATCGAATAAGTTAGGTTATGTTATAGATTTATTCTACGTTGGTGTTACGGAATTGAGGATTGAAAATAAATATTAATTAATTATTATAATCATCCTTACTTATTTTTAACTTTTACCTGATTATGATGATTTTATTTGAATAGTATTGGAGCGTGCATTTTATTAAAAAGTTGTAAGAATTTGTACCCTTTAAAAAAATTTACATTGTAAATAATGAATAGCGATAGTAAATCAATAACAGAATCATTTTCCTAGCAATTTATTAAGTGGAATATCTTAATAAAAACGATAAAAAAATGCACAATTATTATTGAAAATACCTAAATATATAATATACACATTAAGTTAAAAAATACGTAAATACTTACTTTTTATTTTGTATCCAAGTTAAAATAGCCTTGAAAATGTTTGATATAGCACAAAAATTAATGTACAAATTCACGAAATCGTTCAAAATCAAATATTCTCAAATAGTTTTAAGCTACCAAAACAATACTTAAATAAAAAAAATATGGCAACACAGGTTCGACTATATCACAATCGCGGCACATTATTTCATTGGTTGACTAACTGGCAGCAATTTTAAAGTAATCCAAACTTTTATAATAAATTTTTTATGGCTAAAATTGTTTTTAAAATCCAACCACTTATGGATACTAATTACAAAAAATAGTGTGGAATCATATACAATAAAAAGAAATTCAACTTTTAATATAGTGGGACATGCCCATTATAGGGGTATGCATATGCGACTGTATCAAGCATCAAGCAATTTGTAATATAATGTTTATATGGCTGTTATGATTGTAGAGCTGGCAGAAATGTGAGGCGGGACATAGGCGGACGCATCATAATAAGCGTAATAAATGAAATTAACTAGCAACAAAAGCAATAAACTGTTACAATTTATAACAATGTATGCACAACACCCTCTTAACTAGCTTGACGAACATGCTTGGTTACCACAAACTGGAGAAGATCTGTAAAAACTTTTGCAGCATCAGGTATGTTTCTATGGTTGTCTCTGTGAGTAATGTTCACTGTGGTGAAAAAATATACTTATATTTTGAGAACGACCGTTCGACATCTATTGATGTAATACAGGCATACTTAAAATAGTCTTTGAACGCACTTAACGGATCTGGAGAGTAACATCAGAAATTTGCCTTAATCTGGTAAAACCGGTGTTTTGGTTTAACACACGTGCAAACTTTTCTCTAACGCGCTAATATTTTCCGTCACCTATAACGCGTAGTGTACCTCGTCCACTATTTAAGTGACTCCTAACGATTTTTCTTTTTTTAAAGGGGGAAAAAAAAAAAAAAACGGGAGTTGGGGGGGGCCCCCCCAAGGGGGGCGGGCCGGGGGGGGGGGGGGGGGGAAAAAGGGTTTTTTTGGGGGGGGAAAAAAAACCACAAAAAGGGGGGGGGGACCCCACCCCCCCCAAGGGGGGGGGGGGGGGGGGGGGGGAGCCCCGGGACCCCGGGGGGGGGGGGGCCGGGGCCAGGAAAAAAAACCCGCCCCCGCCCCCCCTAAAAACGGGGAAGGGGGGGGGGGAGGGGGGCCCGGAACACGCCCTATAACATTAAAAAAAGATTTTTTTTAAAAGGGCCTTCCCCCCACCCCCAACCCCCGCCGGGTTTTCCACATTGGGGGGCATGGCTGAAGGCAACTTAAATTTATAACGCGTAGTGTACCTCGTCCACTATTTACAGTGACTCCGCTGCAGCTATTAAGGAAAACCAGACAAAATTCGAAGATATTTCCGTTGAAACAGCTTTAAAAACTATTTACAAGATTACATGACGCCATTAAAAAATTACAAAAGAGTCCGTTGTCGTTAGCGGAGTCACTGAAAATAGTGGACGAAGTAAATCGACTACTACACGCTATAGGTGACGAAAAAATGAGCGAGTTAGAGATAAGTGCACACGTGTGTTAAAGCAAGACACTAGTTTTACCAGATTAAGACAAATTCGTGACGGTACTGATGGTGCATCTCCAGATCCGTTAAATGCTTTCAAAAACTGTTTTAAGTATGCCTGTATTACATCAATAGATGTCGAACGGTGGTTCTCAAAATATATGCATATTTTTCACCACAGCGAACATCACTTACGGAGACAACCATAGAAACATACCTGATGCTGCAACGTTTTTGCAGATCTTCTCCAGTTTGTGGTAACCAAGCTAGTTAAGAGGATAAGTTATGCATACATTGTTATACATTGTAACAGTTTATTGCTTTTGTTACTATTTAATTTCTTTTATTACGATTATTATGATGCTTACGCCTATATCCCGCCGCACGACTTGCCAGCTTTAAATGATTGATTAAAACATAGTGACATTTTATCTATTGCTGTTAGTTTATACTAAATAAGTGTTTATTATATCGATAAGTAAAAATGTTTTTATGGTACCTATTGACATTTTATCTATGTCATATAAAAATTCTAAATTAGGCAAAACCATCAGTTCGTCCGTTAGATTCTAGTTCTAGATCTAATAAATAAAGCTGCAAATCGTTTCTGTGTATCATGGTCGTAGAGTACAGATGTACTTACTGTCGCCGGCATTCACCTTGACCGCGAAACTCTTTTTTCAGTCCAGTCTATTATTAGCTTTCGAGTTGTGTACACGTTAAGTCACTTGGGCGTATTGCATATTGTTTTTGTGTTTTTATTTTATTTGTTGTACTGTATTGTTGATATTAATTTAATAATAAAGCATGGCAGACGTACGCAGGGGTAGAAAACGGCCATTTGCTGACAAAGTGAATAAATTCATAGGTGATTTCCCGGATTTATTCTATGACGGTGCTAAAATAATTTGTAAAGTGTGCGAGAAAGATTTAATGTGCTGGGATAAGCGTGATTGTGGACTTCACGTAAATAGTGTACACCATAAAAATTTAAAAAATGGCGTGCCTTTGACAACACAGTCTATGTTTGATTTACTATTAATGCTGATTGCCTGTGATGTTCCGCTGCACATACTCGATAAACAACCATTTCGAGAGTTCTGGAATAAATATAATGCCCAGGTGAAGTTACCAAATCGCACAACGTTATGTAACTATCTACCAACTGTACACGTAGACATGGTAAATAAGATGAAATGTGAATTAAAAAATACATGGCTGTGGTTATCTGTTAATGATTGATTCGAAAAGGTTTTCCAGGGGTGGATGCATTAATAGCAAGTAAACAAAAAAAGTGTTTCTTAAATCTCCTAAACGTCTCCGAAGAACTATAAACCATTACATGAAAGAATATAAAAATTAGAAAGCAGTGCGTTGTCGTTAGCGGAGTCACTGCAAATAGTGGACGAAGTAAATCTACTGCTACACGCTATAGGTGACGCAACAAATGAGCGCGTTAAAGAAAAGTTCGCAAGTGTGTTAAATAAAGCCACAGGTTTTACCAAATTAAGACAAATATGTGATGGTGCAGCCCCAGATCCGTTAAATGCGTTCAGACTATTTTACGTATGCGTGTATTACATCAGTAGATGTCGAACGGTCGTTTTCAAAATATAAGAATATATTTTCACCAAAGAGAACATCACTCATGGAGACAACCATAGAAACATACCTGATGCTAAGTGGTACAATCTTCTCCAGTTTGTGATAAGCAAGCTAGTTCATCAAGCTAGTTAAGAGGGAAGTTTTACATATATTGTTATAAATTGTAAGTTTATTGTTTCTCGTATTAGTTAATTTCGCGTACGCCACTGTCCCACGGAACATTTTTGACAGCCCTACTAATAAATAAGATCTCGATTAATTTTTGGAAATTCGAGACTACACTTTAATCTATAGAATTAAATAATTTCTATATTTATAAGGTGAATTCTAATCGAAGTTGTCATATATTTTAGGTTATTTGGTCAGTAACCTTTTGGTACCAGTGCCAGTGAGTTTTTGAAGATTTTGTAAGTTCAGGATGTCATCTGTACTTATGGGGCACAGACTACATACAGACCGTTGACTTCCCTTGAAAATAAGGCTGCTTGTTTTTGTTTCTCTAACATTATATAGGGCCTATAGGATTATCTTTATCTCTCTTCTCGTAAAACGTTTGTAGAGGCGCTACGATCGGATAGAGATCTGCAAGATTTAATTTCCATGAAATTATTGTACTTGCGCAAAGATGGCATACGTCGCCGCCAAAAAGTGAGAACAATTTCACATTCTGTGAATCATACACAACTGACAACTGTCATTTATTGTGCGTTCGTCAATAGTATAGATCTCAAAATTCGTTTAAAATTTGCAATTATGAATACATTTGTTATTTTTACAACATTAATTTATTGTATTATTTGTGGTAACTCCGAGGAGGAAGTAAAACGGTTGTTTTGTTTTCCGCGACAACCAGAAAAAGTAAGTTATTTCATGCATAGCCCTTCTAGCACTAAAAATGACTATCGTTTACGTTAATTACTGAATATTTTCACTTTTGTTTGTAGTTGTCGAATAATGTCAATTATTAGATAACAAAAGTTGATAAAATATCGTAATTAAATTTGGTAATTGTTTGTTAGATCCAAAAGATGGCAACAAGCTATGGGCATTAAGATAAACAGTATAAACACATTGTCTGGACATATAAGGATATGTGATCAGCACTTTAAAGAGGAATGTTTTATTCCATATATGTCAGATCTGCGTTTAAAACATGATGCACTGCCAACAATAATAAATCGAAAGATACCTGCCCTCGTACCTGCCATTTCTGTAAGTTATATTATCTCACTGGTGATTTTGCCTGTTGTTATATCGCATAATTTCTTTTTAGTCAGATCAAGAAACAAGTGAACCCTTGCCAAATAAGGTAATAAAAATTATTTCACATAATATGATTATTTTATCAGAGGTAAGTTATCCATGGTAGTAGATAGATTGTAATGCAAAATGTACACAAATGCTTGAGATGCACGAAGCCCCAATGAGGGCAATGTTTGGTATGTTTTTTTTTATAAGCACTGCATCTAAGTTTTTCTGTTTAGGGGAATCTCAAACCCACCTTTTGTTCGCCATCTACATCTACTCTCTGCATGTCTGATATGCATTTACAACCTAAAGCACTACCAACGAAATTAAAATGTCCAGAAATACCTGCCCTTGGAGTAAGTGTTATCACACTGATGATTTTGACTTATAAAAAATGTTATTTTTAGGCACCAACAAACGTGAACAATTACCAGAAAAGAGATTAGAAGTTATACCTCATGAGCTCATTACAGCAGAAGAGGTAAGTTGTTCATGATAGATAGATTTTCCTGCATATTTTAAGCGATGTTCTAAAATGTCACATCGTTCCTGAATTTTATTAAGATTAATAGTTTATGCAAATGTATACAGAAATGCCAAATGCTTGGGATACATGTCTAAATGAGTTTAATTTTGATTTAATGTTTTTATTAAGAAGTGACTATACAGCCGACAGTTGGTAATATATTGTTTAACACTTTCACCGATAGTTGGTAAAAATTAAATTAGGTGTTACACCATCCTTTGTGTGTTGTCGTAAAATAAATGTACCTTTGCTAACCTAAAACCTGACCAGATAACATCAGACCTGATGCAAAAGAAAAAATAAATTAACGCATAAAGGGCCTAACTAGGATTCAAACCCCAGCCCTCATATAATCTATGTCCGGGGCTTTGCCTGTGACTCTCCCACTGGACTGTTGTTGCTCGTTAAACTATCATTTAAACTGAATATTAATTTACACCGACTGTCGGTGTAATATTATTAAGTAATATTTTACTCACTGTCTTTGATTTGAAGTGATTCTATGGCTATATTTTGGGAAAATAATTTTATAAATATTTTTGGTGCTTAAAAAAAGTATAATGCATTCACTATAAAATAGATATTTCAATTTAAAGTTAAAATTTTTCATAATTACGTCACTAAGGGCCGGTTGCATCGGTGTTATTTAGCCAGAGTTCAACTGAACTTCGTTTAAAATCCAAGATTACGATTGTCACAACAATCGTAACATAGGATTTTAAACGAGGTTCAGTTGGACTTTGGCTGAACCATGTCGATACAACCGGTCCTAAGCGTAAACTAGGGAAATCACAAAAGATTTGTTAGAACACTGGCAATGGTACTTCTATTATTTTGTCGTAATTCCTGTTTTAGCATTTTTTGTTTATCTATTTCTTTTAAAACATTATAAAATCACACAAATAGGAAAAAAAAATAGAAAATAGATCAGATAATATATCTGATATATCGTTACAACAATAAACAAATGAAAACTGAGGTTACGGCCAAATGTCAAATCTGCTACAATACCATAAAACTGTAGGTTATGAAATATACCCAAAAAATAAATACATTTAGTGCCTATTTGAATTTGCGCTTAGTAACATCGCGAAAGTTTGACTAATTTTTTTTTTCAGTTTAAATAAAAAAAAGATGTTATTTTTATCTCTAGTTTTCAATTTTCAAATTAAAAAAAAAAAAGGGAAAATACCCCATTGTCACTTCCTTTTTCCTACAAGCACTACACTATAGGTGTCTCTGTTTAGGGGAGTCTCAAATCTAACTTTTCTCCGCCATCTACATCTACTCCAAAAAGCACTAGATCCAGAAGATCCCTTTTTAAAGATGTTGAAGATATACTTTCGACAGAAATGTCACCAAGAAAGAAAAAATTAATGGGTATCGATATGAAAAAGCAGGGGCGAATAAGAAAGTTACAAGTTTTATGGATTTTTCTGACTTTTCATAATTTGCTATCAGAAAAAACAAAACTATCAGAAATGTAAAATGTTTGTGTGCATTTTTTTGAACAGAATGCACTATATATTATTCAAAATTTAGAAAGGTAATATTTTTCTAATTTCAGATATACATATATATATATACTTTGAGTTTCTAAGCATTTCTTAGATATAATTGTTATTTTTATTTTTTATTATAAATAACTTTACGAAACCATATAAATTTCAAACAACGCTGACAAAACAAGTCTCTAGAGAGATCACTGTCAGAAACGTCAAATTTCCAAATAAATACTAATTTATTCAACCGTTGATATCCATCCATGGCTACTAAGGATTATTGTAAATATGTATATAGTTATAGTTGAAAAGCTATTCATTATTGCTTTCCATTATTGTGTATTTTTGCCTTTTCTTTCTACATTTATCATATTCACTGGTGTTATAAATAAACATTAACCTGTCTATTTGCAGTATTATTTCTAAATATTAAATACATTGCAAATAATTAATAGTATTTATTGCTTTTTGCATTAAATTTGCAGTTTCTACAGTTTTAGCTTAAACATTCCGTTTTATATGAAATATCTGTGGTGTCCTGTGCAATAAATTTGTTACTATTTTAGGTTGTATTATTTTAGATTCTAAAATTTAATGTCAGTTTGGTTTGCACATGAAAGGTTTTTTAAGTGATGTAAATTTACCGACTAATTTTCATTTTTGGCATTTTTAACAGATTTTTGACCAATAAAAAATTCGGCTAGAAATGACAAAAAAAATTGAACTCTAATAATAATGTTAGATATATCGATTGTAAAGGTAAAACTGTAACATTGCCTGGACAATGCATGAATGCGGTTTATCAGTGAACGTCGCCCATATGACCTATACTTATGTTTAAACGTGGCAGAATCAAATATGATCCTAAATACATATATACATAGATATGTAAACTGTCTATTAAACTAGTATGTTCCACTTTTAGCTTTTCAGGCCATATATTATATACCACTACATTGGTCTTGGTCGGACTTTTAATTTGATATCAAATGTGTATATATAAATAATTCTTATTGCATTTATTAAGCCGGATAGAATTCGGTTGAAAATGCTAAAAATAAAATTAGCCGGTAAATTTACATCACTAAATTTATTCTCAGCAGTATTGTATTGCATAGGTATATTTTATTGTATTGTAGTTCAGACATTTAATAAATTGCATGTTACCAATCATTGCAAAAGTAATTATTTTCATCAGTATGTAAGGATGCCTAAAAACAAATTCGTTACAATGCAAAATAAATCGCAATATGGGAAAGATCAAACATGAAAAACAGTGTGATTTATCTTGGATACCAACAAATTCACTGTTATATGAAAGTGATGACAGAATTTATAGGTCAATGTGTAAAGCTTGACTAATTGAAATTTTTGTCACTCGTGAATTTGTTGGTATTTAATGTAAATCACGTCGTTTTTCATATGTTTGATCTTTCCCAATATTTAAAAATAACGCTTAATAGCAGCGCCTCTACCGTACATTCTTAAAACTACGCTCAACAGTGACATCTGTGCTTTCCACTTTGAAGTATATTGTGTAATAGCAATAGTTCCCTAGAAATCTTCACACTTATTACAGTTTATTCAAATTTCACGGAAATGCGTGATGAGCGCCACCACAGTACGTTTTACATTTTTTAGACCGAGACAGAGAGATATTTTTTCTCTCTCATCTGCCAAAAATAAAGCATTGAGTTAGCCCTCTGGAGGTTCTCTGTGTTATGGGGTAAGTTGTAATTTGTAATATATTTTTGCATATGAAATTGTGATATTTTTTTTAAACGAAGAAATCATATATTTACATACGTAATAAATATAATATTGTGTTTAGTTTAATTACATTAGATAAAATAAGCAGCTCAGGATACTATACTATATAGAGAAGTAGACTGTATTTCCATCTATAATTTACCATCTATCTAATATTTTAATGTTAACAAATTAAAAAATAGGTCGAAAACTTACCCAAAAAAAAGTTGATATTCTTCGGTAATCCAGTAAGAATTATGGAAAATAAGGAAAAGGGGTAAGGAGGATAAAGGATATAATCCTACTTTCTCGACACGATACCAAAGAGAGCTAACATTTTCAGGCTCACCAGTTGGCGCCACTGGTCGAGTAAGGTCATGTCAAAAGTTATTGTTAGGCGCGGGAATAGTTTATAGTGTTTTATTATAATTATTTCGTATACCAGCAAATAAAAAACCTTGTTAGTTGGGCCTGTGTTGTGCTGTTCCATTTTGTTCGGAAAGAAAAGGCGGACATATGCTTCCGAGAGACAAAACTCAGACAATGGCGATGTTACGATACATTAAAAGTTGTATTTCTTTTTATTGTATTCTACACTATTTTGTGTGTGTGTTCGTTCGTTCGTTCATTCGTTCCTTCATTAATTCATTCATGAATTTATAGTTGTATTTATACTTGAATAAGTAATCACCAATCGCGCATTCAAACAATACGTAAAACTGGCAATGCTGCGGTGCCGTCTTCACTTTCACTGGCTGCTTGTGTTTGGCGCTAAACCTAGTCAGATGACGTCATAAGACTAAAATCAAAACTTTGTTATTTTTTTAATCCCTTACCGGGGCTCAAAAAAATCCGAAAAAAATTTTGTGAACTCATTTTTATAAATACTATCGAATAAGCAAATAAAAAAAAATGTGGGATGTGCCCATTGAAAATTTGTTCTTGAAGTTCATTATTTAAATTTGCTGATCTGTTTTTATACCTCATTTTTTAAATAGCCCCACAAGAATTTCTCAAGAGGTGTCAAATCAGGGCCGGCCAGCGAATTGTTCCATTTCTTCCAACAAATTGCATCCGACTGTAACCTATTTTAACAGGTAACAATCAGTAGTAACGGAATATCATATTTCATTGTTTTTTTTTTCAGGCTAACGCGATTCTGCCACAAATACTGCATTTTGCATAAAGTCCATACAGTATTGAGTGCCAAGTGGTGGCAATGTGGTCTCGCACATGATTTTGCTTTACCGGCCGCGTGAGACAAATCTGGACTCTCAAGCACTTGTATGACATTTGGCTGCGTAAGTCGACTATAGTCTCACGTAACTGTGTAAAACAAATGGGATCATATAATGCATGGCCTGTGGGTCCTGAAACGTTATTTGGCCTGTGCACTGGCGAGACCAGAGTGTCACCTCGCGGCCGAGAAATTAATTTTAAATATTAAATTTTTTTAAAACAGGCAAATGATAAACTTAATACTTTTATTTGTTAAAAGTTGTATAACAAATATAAAAAATTAAAATAAACGACTCACATAACAAATATAAAAAATTAAAATAAGCTTGATTTTTACAAAATCAATATAAATGATTCACTTGGTCGTTTCATGGACAACAAAAAAACAATGTAAACAAAAGTGTTTCCCACAAGCTTCGCATTTATTATTGTCAGCACTCTCTGACATGTTAGAACATGAAGAATCCGTGGTGACACATTGGTCTTACATGGCATTTTAGGACAAATAGCCAAATTGGTGGCCGCGTGAGGCCAATGTAGCATCACAAAAAAAAAATTAAATTTTAGGTAGTTCAGATTATTTTTTCTTATCACAAACCACTGTTTGTGTGTTAGGACTCTATTATCTAAGTGTTTTAGCAAAAAAAAACGAATGGCCTGTGGGATCCAACTTTTTTATTTTAAGGTGGCACTCAACCTGTTAAGAGCACCGAAATTATGATGAAAAGTGGGTACTTTTAACACAAAAATATTTTTTTAATTTAATAATGTTTCACTAAACTTAAAATACATATTTCTCATAGCAAATTTAATTCTCATCTGAATTTTTAATATTTACGCAAAAATCGACATTCGAAGCAGTATATTGTGCAAACGGTTGGAGCAAAGATACAACATATTATGTATATCATTGGAATCATAAGGAAGTCTAGATTTCAGAAATCAAAAAAAATATACAGGGCATTCTATTTAAAAAAACACATGAATTACATCCATAATTTCTATGTCTGATGCTCAATTATTTTTTTTGAAAATAAATTTTTAAAAGCGCTTAAAACATATTACAACTTTTATATCAAACTTTTTTTTCTAAAGTGAAAAATAAAAGAGTTGACCCTGGACATCTTCGTTTGATAACCCTGTACAAAGATGCCTTATCGATTCCCTAAACATAAGACTGAATTTTATAAACATTCCTTTACTTATCATGCAGCCCATATATTTAACCTATTGCCAGTAACTGGAAATATAAATGCCCTAACTTTTAAAAACAAGATCAAGACTCACATCATTAGAATTAATTTAAGTCTGTGATATAGTTGTGAGTTATTTAGGTACCTATTAAATTTTGAAATATTTGTTTCTTAGCAATAATATAATTATATCTCCTGTGATTATTCAAATATGTTATAACTGTTTATTTATACTAGGTAGGTAATATAACTAACTGTGCAAGTTAAAATGCGGTACCTTCCACCAATTGTATGTATTACCTTTTCCATGTAATAAATTATATTTACTTATTTAAACAAATATCATTCACTGTTTGCATTCCAATAGATTATTTCCATCACTATTGGTAGTTGTGGGAGGTTCATTTTCCTTGTACAAACATATGTACAGACTAAATCGCTCAAATTTAACAGCCAAGAATCAAATTTAACAGCCAAGAATGCAGAACGAATATGAGTTGTAACTATGTACATATGCTAATGTGATGGCAGATTTTAGTAATTCTGAATAATACATTGTATCAAGTGTATGATTATAAAGTTAACACACAGTATAGCTGAAACGTGATTTAATAGACCTTATTATAAAATATTATTTGAAGTTTAAACAGAGCAATATAAACCACATATTGATTCATATAATAGATCTATTTATAGATATATGTTTATATTTCATGTAGAATGTTTGAAATATGATTTTGGGATATTTAAAATGACTATGAATATTAGTTAATTAGAACGTAAACATGCTTTTTTATATTAGGAGAATAAAGTTATTATTTGAAAATTAAATTATCTGCCTCTTTTTCTTGCGATTAGTTCTAACACAAGTGATATGCATTTCACTATACATTTTATACTTTTGCATTAATTGTCTACATATTCTTCTGTCAACCATGAGGCAATAGTAGCTACCGGTCCTGGACTATTGTCCAGTTTCCTCTCCCCTAGTGATAAAATATATCCTTTACATTAAATGATTTCTTTGCCTATTTCAGTTATAATTTGGTATTGCATAATTTTTTAAAAAAATTGATTTTATTCAATTATCCTAGCAAATCTATATCACTACAGTAAAGGGCTCATTAAACCCATTACTAAATTCTCAAAAATTGTAAAATGAATACATCGATACAAAAATAAAAAATATTAATAATTCACTGTGAAGGCGTTTAAACACAGTGTTCCAATGGATAAGAAAATTAGGGAAAGAATTCTCAAAATTTGCAAGGCAAGAGGAATCCCGTTCGGCTGTGTATTTTATAGAATATTTCAATTAACAATAATTATTCCAAAGTGCTACTATAGGAGAAAAAATACTGAAACCAATTAAATCGATACATGTAGGAAGATCACTGGATTTATAGTTTTCAACTGTACTTTTGTGCATTGTATTTTAGTTCAACATACCCTGAAGAGAAGGAAAATGATTTGAATATTAAAATATGCTTTTCATGAGTCAATTGAATATATATGTGTATGATTTAATTAAATCACAAACCGTAAAACCTAATTCGTGATTAGTAAAATAAAAACGCAATATGGGCGCAAATATACCTTACGTAAGATTTACATATCTCTTTAGGCAATTATAAACATAACTGGAAATTGCAAAATTAAATTACTAAAATGTATGCATCTGCAAAAAAAACTATGACAGTCTTCCAGTGGCCATTTGACAAATGATAAATGGGCCAAGTGCCCAAAATACTTACCAATACAGACAATTGATCATCATTCTCAACAAGCGGAACAACTAGTTTATCACCTTTCTTCTCAGAAAAAGGTTTTGTCAAGATGGTCATTGCAATAAATTTATCTTTCTCCTTAAAACGAATTTGATCAATAAATCTCTTCACGACTTCACAAACAAATCAAGGCGACACCACAGAACACAGAACAGAAAAAGACACAGAACAACTATATTAGTAGTATTTTATTTGCACTGTGGATCAGGTCACTTCTGAAAATGACCAAGTCAGTTCCCCCCTTGCCGATGCTGCTCCGCCAAGGATGAAAAAATCACATGTGATCATTAAATCAGTAATGTAGTGGGGTAAGAAAAGCGGCAAACGGTTGACCGTATAATCAGGTTTTGCATGTCGCAACAATAAATTCACACATTTTTTCATTAAAAAATATCGTTTTTGCATTTACCATATTTCATAACAAAAATAATCAGGGTCTTAGGAAAGGAAAAATACTCCAGAGAAATAAAATTTCCTCTGCGGAATGAGGCCGAACAAGCTGAATTTTTGCAGGGACCTTCGTTTTGATGTTCCAATGAAGCACAAGAAAATCTCATATGCCTACCCTTGTGCGTCTTGAGATATCGAAGGTCAAAGGTCATGAAAATCGGTTTTTCGCGAAAATCTCGCTTCCAGTGCATCTGACGTCGTAAGAACTCATAACAAAACTTACGTAAAATAGTATTCTCTACAAAATTGTCCATATACATTTTTTTCGTACGACTAACCGTTTTCGAGATATAGCATGATAAATCGGGAGCGCGCATTTGTAATAGGTAATACTGACTGTATTATACTGCAGAGCTATAAATATAAAAGCACTTTTCTTAATCTGTTAGACTGGAAAATTAAATTCCCATTATTAAAACCGTTAAAAATTTGTTTATTTATAAAAAAATATATAATAAATTATTAATAACAAAAAATACATTCTTTTCCACACCACGCCTTATGTTTCCTTGCCTTCCTCCTCGTTTTCGTCGGGTTCCACTAGCACCTCGATCAACACATTATCTTCGTCAGACGCTTCCTCTATATCTGTTGGCTCTATGTCTGTTGGCAAAACTTCTTCAGGCTCAAGGTCATTGAAGTCTTCGATGTTTTGCAACTCTGTTGACGGGTTCAGGCATGGCTGTCCGTGACACTGACCACAAACTTTGGAGCATGGCAGCCCGACTTTTCTACACCCGCACTGCGCACCACACCCCTTTTTTACAATTACAGAATATTGTATTTAATAGTTCGTCTGAAGCAGGTGGCAGTAGTGTTGTTTTCGGCTGTCATATGTCGTTTTTTAAATCCCAACCCCGTTCTTCGGGTTGTAGATTTTTCCTAGCCAAATCTGTACTTGGTAGTAGACCCGATAAATATGCTGTCGAGCTGCTTCACTGGTAGGTGGAAGGGATGACAATTTAACAGGTCTATTAAGTCGTGTAGCCTTAATGAATTGGGTGTATCTAAATTTGTCAAGGTTCACTTCATCTTTTGAAGCACCATACATAGCCAACAGAAAACGCTTTCCGTTCTGAAATACTATATCTGGCGGGCAGTTTTCTGCTTGAAATATTTGAGCCGAGTGAGTCAAATCGGGATGTTTCTCAAACATTGTCATAACCTTAAGTTTTCCTTTGTTGAATAGTGCCGATGTAGTGTCGCATCCAGTGAGGGCATGCAAAAATAAAATATGTTCTTTGCAAAGACGATATTTGTCGAGACTTTTAGACGAATAAATTAGTGTTGATGTAGTCCCTTTGCCAATTTTCTTTAAGAAAATTTGTCGGTGATGTGACTGAGTTCGTCCTATTAAGAGAACAAGCAAATCAATGTCTTCTCCAATGATGATGGCGGTTCTTTCTTTTTCCGATACTTCCATGGCTGTTTCGATGATTAGAACATCTGCATCATCCTTGGCTTGTTTTGTAGCGATGTTGGCAGCTTGTAGTTGTTCAATAAGCATTTCATTTCACAAAAGTGGTGTGAAAATAATACATTGTGTCATTATTAATTATTTATTATATATTTTTTTATAAATGAACAAATTTTTAACGGTTTTAATAATGGGAATTTAATTTTCCAGTCTAACAGATTAGAAAAGTGCTTTTATATTTATAGCTCTGCAGTATAATACAGTATTACCTATTACGAATGCGCGCTCCCGCTTCATCATGCTATATCTCGAAAACGGTTGGTTGTACGAAAAAAATGTATATGAACAATTTTGTAGAGAATACTATTTTACGTAAGTTTTGTTATGAGTTCTTACGACGTCAGATGCACTGGAAGCGAGATTTTCGCGAAAAACCGATTTTCATGACCTTTGACCTTCGATATCTCAAGACGCACAAGGGTAGGCATATGGAGATTTTCTTGTGCTTCATTGGAACATCAAAACGAAGGTCTCTGCAAAAATTCAGCTTGTTCGGCTTCATTCCGCAGATGGCCTTTTTTTTACCTTATTTCCCTGGAGTAAAAGGAAAATGTCAAGATGGTCTGGATCATCTGCTGCCATTTTTTTAGGATTTTTTATAAGAGCCTACGTAAAACCATAGAGAAATATAATATTTATTTTTATCTATGGTAATAAAACAAACATTCCATTTATAAGATCAACAATAAATAAAAAAGAACAATAAATTCATTTGACTAATATTGACGTAATCGGAGGAGATTATTTTGGGATAAAAGTAATGAATGAGGGCTAACGTTTTCAGGATCACCAGTTGACGCCACTGGCGAGTGTTGTCATGACAAAAGTTATTGTTCGGTGCGGGAAAAGTTTATAGTGTTTTATTATAATTATTTTGTACACCAGCAAATAAAAAACCTTGTTAATTGTGCCTCGCCAGTGTTGTGCAGTTCCATTTTGTTCGGAAACAAAAGGCGGACATATGCTTCCGAGAGACAAAACTCGCCTAAAATAGTGGCTGATAGAAATACTCCTTCGAAACATTCGTGTCTCAGGTAACACTAATGCTCTTATTAAGATCTCCAAGGTCGCTTTAAAATTATACAATAAAACTTCGAATAAAACCAAATGCTCTTCAAGACAAGCTTAGGATCACCATAAAGCAGCTTCTAGCCAAAAAGGGCCCATCCTAAAAGGGTCTTGAAGACTAAATTTTAAAACTATATTAAAAACCATTTAGTTTTAATTTCACATTCTTAAAGAGTTCTTCAAGGCAACCTTAAATTTATGTATTAAAACGTTTTGCATTTAAAATAAAATTGCAGCAGACTAAATTGCCTTGAGAATCATTATAATTAATCCTAAAAGGGTTTTATTTTGTTTTAAAGTCGGACAACTCTATGCGTGAAATAGTTAAAACAACGGCAAGTCTCTAATGGGGCAGAGTGGTAATATTTTAAACGTAACGCATATAAAGCTGATCAAAAATAATATTCAAATGCAAACTATTCTGGTAAAAATTACCAACGGATGGCACTTTTCTGACAAAATATAATAAAATACTTCTACATAACTCGAGCGCCACCAATATAATGTTTTTTTTTATTATCTAAAAATTTTTTTAAAAATATCGTCAATTTTTATTTTGCATCTAAACATCCAAATGCATTTTTTTTTATTAAATTGCATGTTTGGACACACCGTCCTTCAGTTATTTAAGAGGATGTAAAGCGCATATATTTCAATAATATTTTTTTCTTTGGCTATTGAAAATATTCATCATGGCGGGTCTGTATCTTATATAAAAAATGGCGTGGTCTAGATAAAAACTGATTGCAAGTTAATAGAACATTTTAAATCTTACAAGACTTAAAATAGCGTTTTATTTACCACTTTAAGTACAATTACTCTCCCAGACATTTATTTACTCTTCCTTTTAAAACTGAGTTGCTTTAATATGTTCAAACTCGTGGCCTTATTGATTTAAAGGGATCTGGCGCGCGTATAAAATCCTAACCTTAAAATTGTGCCGGTTTTGTGATTGCTGGATTTAGTGACTTCGTTTTAATTTAAAATACTTGTCACTAATATTTTCCATTTTAAATATGTCTTCTAGTTTTCATTCATGCATAAAGTAGGTACACGGACTGCACTGGTTCACTAAATCAGCAATCAGTTTATTGAGCAGATGGCGTGTTCTCTCCGATTATGGAGGGGACAGAATTAGTTTTAATAAAGTCATCAAAAATCCAACAGGCATTTCTTTTAATCAAATTGACTAAATTAAAACCTTTGAACTTTAAAATATTCTTAATTTACTCTTTAAAAAGTAAAAACTATGTTTTAGGATTTAATGTGGAATTTCATTGAGCATATAGGCTTAAGATAAAATAGTTTTCTTAATGTGTTTTAATGACTACATCAAGGATACTCCATAAAACTACATTAAAACCATTTGTTCCAAAATGGATTGTTTTAAAACCAACTTGCTATTTAATTCTTTAAAAAGGCAAATTAGTTTTAAAATAGCCAATGTCAAGAGTATTATAAAACTAGTATAAGATCAATAGGGCATTAGGAGCAAACAGTTTTTTTATTTTTAATTTAAAGAGTGCATTAAATCCTATGCATAAGAATCAGTGGTCTTTAGGAACTTTTAGTTTATCTTAAGGTAATTTTAAAACCACTATCATTTTATTGAACATGTTAAAGCACTTTTAAAACCTAAATAAATCAAAAGTATCTTAGAGTTGTTACTTGGGGTGTTTGTAAGAAACATTTTAATTCTGACGATTATGAATTACCACAGGAGTCTACTACAGAAAATCGTGAGTAATAATCATGAACATTCGTTGTTTTCATCATACTCATTCTTTATATAACCTAACTTTAATGACATAAGACACATCTGATAAGTACAATAATTTCCTTACTGAGCAAGTAAATTACTACTTTCCCGTTCTGCCATCATTGTGTTAAATGGTTTTCAGCTAATTTTTATAAAAATTACTAAGAACTAGCGTTAAAAAGTCATAGTAAACATTAACGTTCAGTGACATTGATCTTTCACTACACTAGCACCTCTCGTGGTGAATTCAAGCGCGTTAACCCTCATGAAGAAAGTGGGAATGTAGTCGCCTTTAATGCAGATTTGCAAAATTAATTTCGGTTGACAAAAGAACAAACTATACTTGACGTCTATCACTGTCAACGTGACAGTTAATTAAAATTACTGCAGTTCAGTTCAAATGATACTTGACCGTTGTCACTGTCAAAGTGACAGTCAATAAAAATTATTACGGCTGGATTCAAATGACATTTGACATCTGTCACTGTCAAAGTGACAGCTAAGCAAAAATTACTATTACTGAATTCAAATGATACTTGACATCTGTTACTGAGTGACGGCTAGGCAAAAATTACTATGTTCGAAATTAACTTAGAGCTTTTATATAAGTTTAGGTATATACAGGTAACGTCACATGACTTTTTATTACTCTGTTTAATGAACGCAAAAGGTAAAGTTTGGTATGTTAGTTACTTTTTTACTGTCTCTGTTCTTTATGTGGCTAACATGCATTTCTTGATATGTTTGCATGGACGTTTTTTAAATGTTAGTTATTGTTTAAATATCTATTGTTCTAATTACATGTTTTTTGAGGTAAAATCCTGAAAAGATATTTTTCTAAAGTCAAGAAGTATTCACTATTACTATAGTCGTCCCTATTTTTATCAATCCAGCTAATGATCTTACTTTACTTGCGTTTTGATGCGCTTATCATACAACGCTATTTTCCTATTTGAATCTTTCACAGCAGAGTGTCTACAGGCTGTAATGTTTTACGTATCGACCACAATTATTATTATTTTTTTTTATTTTATTTGAAACTGAAATATTTAATGCCCATCGCAAAAAAATTATATTTGAAATATCATCTCAGCTGAGAGCTCATCTGCGCATGACGGGTAAACTTTAACGTGCTCATCGAGGTGGTTAAAGTAGAGTGCACTCGAAATGTTACACCGATAGTTTACGAACGACAGTAATATTTACCCAGTTGAAAATTATACTACTTTTCGAACGGCTAGTGTACACTCTGTATATTGCTTAGGGTAATTTCGAACGGCCTCCAAAATTCAAACGATACTTGACATCTGTCACTGTCAAAGTGACGCAACGCGCTTGGATTATTAGAGAGTTGTTGAGCAGCCAATAGAGAGTTATCGCAGGTATATACCGTATTTTCTGGTGCGTTATTTTGACATCTAAGCATGCGCATATTTGTTATGGGTTCCGCTAAACGTTATCTAGCTTAACGTACTCCCCTTATCTACGAACGAATATCGTAGGTCTTTTACGTCCACGTTAACTCTCGGTTGGCCTCGGGCCTAGCTTCAGGAAGTTCATTTTCACAAAAAATGACAGTTTGTTTGGTGACAACTTAACCTATATTGTCGTTTTATTGACTTTTGTATAAAGTATTTTAAATTTGATAAATAGATTTTACAGCACTTATAGGTTAGAAATTACGTTTCATGTTTCGTTCGTATTCTGCGTGCGATAACTCTTGTTTGGCAAAACGCTAATTTGCGATAACTCTCTAATTGTGAAATACCGTAACGTTATTTTGACATCTACGCGTGCGCAATTTCAATTAGGAAATGCGGTAACGTTAATAACGGTAACGGTCTGCGTTATTTCGGAGGGATAAAGTAGACGTAGTATATACGTTAACGTTATCGTTATACACATCGTTCTGTTGTCGATCCCTATGATTGATAATAATCTGAATAGCATTATCCATATTGTAATATATAATAATACATAGGTGTAATATTCACTATATAAGTTTTATACACTAACCCAAACAATGAAAATACAAAAGTAGGGTTAGGTTAGGCTGTCAAAGATAACAAATAACGATTGCTCATTAAGTAACTGTTCAACAAGTCTCTTTTTGGAAACACGTTATTTGTAGATACGTATTGAAATAAAGTTATCGTATCTTCATAACGTTACGTTATTTTGGATGCTCAACAACTCTCTAATGACTGAAGATAACTTCCAGTATAAAATAATGATTGTCTTTCAATTTACAATTACACAATTCAAGACAAACTCTATATGTTATTAAACTAGTATTCAGACAGACTCAAATACTTAAATTACGTCTTTCAATTTAGGACTAACTCTATATTGAGATGTGGAAAGTATGAATCAATTAAGTATTCAACTGACATTTTATTATAACCAAAGTTATATTTGAGATTATTCACGGACGAATTCAGTAATTAATCTGCGTTTTTCAGCGTTGCATCCCATTTTTATACTAAATGGTTGTTAAGTTTGTGCCCATGAATACAAACAAAGTAACTAAGGCACGTAAATACAAACAAAATAATAAAATGTTTATAGACACCCAATTTATTTGAGGTAGTTAAGGTGACCTATGCATCCCAAGAAACTAACTCTATAAATGTCTAGCTCCTATTAATAAATTAAATGTTGAATACATATAAAACTGTTTTACTAAATTCTATCGTTACAAGAGTACTTTTAATAATTTTGGTTTTTATTAAATTATTAACAATTACTGCTGCACTGTTCTTTATTTAAAATAAAACATTTAACAAAATCATAATTTGTTTATTGCTTTTTATTTAAAATGGGCGCGTTTGGCGAACACAGCTGTTGGAAGGTTGACGGGAAGTAGTTCGCCAAACGAGATGGTTGATTACGCGCTAATACTGGAAACTGCTGCTCAACATAGATATCGACAAATTATACGCTGTTTCTAATCAGCACAGGTAATATCTTTCCGCTACCTTCCAGACCGTTCAACGAAATTATGCCTGTTAATAGTAATAATAACTAGACAGGTTGAGCACCAATTCTCAGCAGTTGCATTCGCTAAACGCACCCAATGTTTCATTAATTTGAAATTTATTGTCAATGTTGAAGCACCCTAGCCCTGGGCTGCTTCATCGCGAATAAATTTCCTATAATTTTTACATAAAACTAAATTATTTCCAAGCATTTCTCTCATTAAATTATAAATTAACTATTACATAAAAGGATTAAATCATTTTCTTAGAATTTTGGCAGAAAACGTATGCATTTAAACTATAGAGTCTAAATTATTCGGCTAAGTAAAAGAACACACAATATTCATTTAATATTTTAAAACGTTGACAAAACTGTACAAAACCTCGAAGCATTCTCCAGCCGAGATGTGACAACATAAACAAACCGACATAAACACGTAGGGTTGTAAGAGTTTTACTAAGAATAGTGTCAAAGGATAATAAATATAGTCATTATTAGAGCTGGCCGAGGTCACCTGGCCGCCAGAGCCGTCATATGACTCATATGTTTACATCATATCATAATACTTGAATAAGTATATTAAATGGAAATAAATTTTAACAATAATGTTACATTTTATAAAAATTTGTATAAAACTCACCCTTTTAAACAGATTTATGAAGTAGTTTGGTTGTCGTCATCACAAAGTGGGGAAGATCTATAGTATAATAGCATCAGGTATGTTTCTACAGCTGTCTCTGTCAGCGATGTTCGCTTTGGTGAAAAAATATGTTTGTATTTTGAAAATGACCGTTCGACATCTACGGATGTAATACAGGCATAAGTAAAACGATCTGTGAACTCACTTAACGAAGTTGTAGATACACCATCACAAATTTGTCTTAATTTGCTAAAATCAGGATCTTTCTGTAATACACTCTCGAATTTTTCACTAACGCGATTATTTTTTGCGTCATTTATAGCCTGTAGCTGTGTTTTTACGTCGTCCACTATTTGCAGCGATTCCACTAACGACAACGAACTATTTTGCAATTTTTCTATTGCGTCGTGTAGTCCCCTATAATTGTTATTAATACTTTTTAAATCTGTTTCAAGGGAAACGCCTTGAAAGCTTGTCTGGCTTTCCCTAATAGCTGCAGCCTCGTTAGGGTTGAACTGTAGTATCACAGCTTTTATTTGTTGAAAATATTCAGCATAATAAAAAGCCGTGGAAATGTTGGTTTAAGAGGGTCCAGTACACGTACTATAATATTTAAAATAGAATTTTTTTTACAATCTGTCGTCTCGTCAATACATAACCAGAGCCGTGTATTTTTTTAATCCACATTTAATCCTATTTACAATGTCTTCACGAACAGCTGGAATATATCTACATAACGATGTACGACTTGGTAAGTTCACCTGGGGATTGTATTTATTCCAAAACTCCCGAAATGGTTGTTTATCCAGTATGTGTAGCGGAATATTACAGGCTATTAACATTAACAATAAATCAAACATAAACTGAGTTGTCAAAGGCATGCCATTTTTTTATTTTGATATTGCACGGTATTGATATGACGACGACAATCTGTTTTGTGCCAGCACATTAAGTCTTGATTGCAAACTTTACAAATTATTTTGCATAAATTTATTCACTGTGTCCGCGTACGGTCGTTTTTTTACCCTTTGGCGCGTTTGACATTATGTATAATTTATAGGTACAACCTCACGCATTAACCTTTCAAATAAAACTGCAGCGTAAATCACTTCTAAATCGGCACGTGTGACGACAGCGCAAGACCGTGGCTGTACTCCAGGCACATCGGACAGCTCTAGTCATTATATCACTTCTCACCTAAAGCATCTTGAGTTTAATTTCGTTGGTAGAGCAAGTTAGCGTTTGACTATCTCCGTCGAGCTTGCAGGCTTAAACAACGAACTCACTCACGGGAAATCATATAAATACGCGAGATTTCCTACGATCTAGGTCACATCTCTGACAGCCCCAAGCTATACGCTTTGGTTCTAAGGAATCGGGTATGAAGAGATTGTCCAGTTCTCCGTGGCAGAGTCGTGCCACATCTCTGACAACTCCAAGCGTTACGATTTGGTTCTAAGGAATCGGGTACGAAGAGATTGTACGGCTCTCTGTAATATAGTTGTGTTCCAGGTCAACTCTCTGACAGCCTCAAGTTTACGCCTTGGTTCTACGGGATTGGGAAATAAGAGAGTGGCCCTGTCTCGGAGTTATAACTAGTCACCAGCATTGGGAGCCGCGCTTCATTAGCGTGCACTAGCCACCAACGCCGGCGTCGACATGGAGGCGAGTAACTCAGGCGTTACTCAAGAATCCGGGGGAGTGAGCCCCGCGGAACTCTCCGTGTATACCAGAATTGGTAAGGACGGCATTTAAATAATTATTATACTGCGTTGCCATTTTCTACTTACTCGAGCTCACTAAAAGTCATTAAATTAATTAAATTTCTTTGTGCCGAGTGAAATGGCAGCTCTAATCAAAGTAC
Organism: Rhamnusium bicolor; assembly: GCA_029963845.1. Lineage (NCBI taxonomy): Eukaryota > Metazoa > Arthropoda > Insecta > Coleoptera > Cerambycidae > Rhamnusium > Rhamnusium bicolor. Next base: position 3,702 of record JANEYF010000640.1, on the reverse strand, counting down.
GACTCTATATGCTTGGGTTTTCTCGGTTTTTAACAATATCTGACCGGTGGTACTAAATGATTAACAGATAGGGTTTTTCTGTTATAATGCACTGTTCATTACATGTTTATTAATACTTAGTACAATCGATATTAATTCCGATAGGATCAGTAATAGTAGTTGGAACTTTCATTCATTTTTCCAAATCAAGTTAGGTCAAAATAAGATAATGTACAAAATAATTAGTGTCCAGTTGAATCTGCAATATCTGTAACTTTATCAAATTTCACTACCCGTATGGAGATCACAGTGTAACTATCAGATGTGTGCGGTTAGGCGCCGACAACAAAAACATGCAGTCAGCTCACCCGCTGATTTGTCTGACCACGGACCTTGTCTCTCGACAGAGGGTCCGGGGCCAGATGACCAGTGTATACCGTTTAATGCTTTGGCTATCGCTCCCATAAACGTGTCGAAATACAAGCGACGCCTGCCAAACCCTTTAATAAATCAACGGGGTAGTTCGTTTCATGTTGGTTTAAACCTTGATTGGTGGCATGCATTCGACACACCCAAAACAATACGGGCAGTTGCTCATCATATGTCGGAATTCCGCATATGCATAGAATCTTCGTTGGCCAGCGTCAGTTGTATTTATGTTACTGTTTTATTGTAGCAATGAGCCCGCGAATTAAATAACAAGGCATGGTTGTCGGTCTCTGCCCGGCTCATGTGACAGGAGACTCTGGTGCCACATACAAGGGAAGTTTCTTTTGCACCCATATGTAGAGTTCTACATATGTCATTTAAACTACGAAGCGGAAGTTTCCGCGCAAGTAACCAGGTTTGGTTACATTGCAGGTTCAACTAGCTAAATACCAGTGTATTTCTTGTGGACCGTTGTCCACCGTACATGTAACAAGGTTTTGTTCATGTCATGTTCTGTAATATATTCCTTATAGACAGTTGTCCAAACATAGAGATAAAAGGTGTGAAAACGTTATTTGAGTTTCTTTGACTTATTTCTACTTTCAGGTACAACAGTGAATTCTTAGTAAATCAGTAATCAAATCTAAAGCCAAATCTTACTCATACTAGTTGTTCAGAAAACAGAGCTGTAGCTGTATATTCATTTTTTTTATAATTATTTTTATTGATTTTCATGGAAAAAAAAAAGTTGTTTTTCGTGTCATAATGTATTAAAAAAAAGAGAAAGAATATATATTTGCATTGCGCAGTAAAAGTTCCGCTAATTAAAAACAATATTTTGCTCATTAAGACATTTGTGCTCCGTAAATACCTTGTGCCTGTTCCTATTACCAGCTGTGAGTTGGGCCCAACTGAAGAAACTCAAGATTTTGGAAGCAGTGCTGGAATTACAAGGTATTAAAAAACATTTCCGATCCTTCGATTTATTTACTTATTATATCCATTTATAAAGAACATTTTTTGGTTCTTCGAGCTGATTCTGTTAATAAAACTAAATCAAATACCAGCTTTGCCTTCATCCTCTTTTCAAAATTTCATATTAGATCACATTTCCTAATGTATTTAATTTGACAACCGCACTCTATACCTGTGTATTGTTTTGAACCTGTCGCTAATTTATTTATCTACCTTTTAGACAAAATAGGATATATTCCATAATTCCTTTCGGAATTTATCTTATTGTCATTCCAGTGTATTTAGTTACTGTACTAACTAATAAAAATAAAATTCATATATTATTACCTTCAATTTTCGTTATATTTTAATTAATACTGTCAAAATGAAGTTTGAGAAATTTGTAAGGGAATGCAATGTGGCAATTAAAAAAATAACCACTGTGTCAGAGTACTCTTTTACTGTTGTGGCAGATGCCTCGACGCATTCCATGTTTTATGCTAAATTAAAAAGATCTAACCTAATTTATGAGGAGCCTCATGAACAGCGTAAATCACTTAAATTAAGTCAACTTTCAGCTGAAAATTTGGATCAATTAGACACTTTGATCGAAGAAATCGATAATTTATATGATACCATTCAAGCTGTTAATATACAATTAACTAAAATGGAGTCCGCTGTAATTGTAAATGATCAAATAAAAGCTGAAACTGCCAATCAAAATAATGTTCAGTTACCATAAATTAAAATACCCATATTTGCAGGAAACCTTGTGGAATGGACGTCATTTCACGAACTGTTCATTTCATTAATTCATAGTAATATAAAATTGTCAAATATTGAGAAATTTCAATATTTAATAAGTACTTTGTCTGATTAACCTTTAAAATTAGTCAAACATTTGCCGGTAACATCTGATAATTAATTATAATATTGCTTTTAGAACACTTGAAAATAGGTATGACAATGAACGTATACTTACTTATTTCAACTTATTGGGGCAACATTTTCAATTCACCAAAAGCTGACGCATATTCCGCAAGTTCTCTTCGTGCCCTCTTAAGCATATTTTCGCTCTCAAAAAATATGATATTGACTTGTGGGATTTCACTTTATTTAATTGGCTGCTTGAGAAAGTTGATCCTACTACTAGAAAACGATTTGAAATGCGTCATATAGTGACACAAAAATACCCACATATGATGATTTAAATAAATTCTTGACCGACTAATGTAAAGCTTTGGAATCTAGCACTATAACTTCAAATCTTTTCTCAAATGTTTCTCCGCACTCAAACGCTAATAATAAAAGCCCTCTTCTTCATTTTCTCATAAACAATATCCACAATCTCATTTCAAATTCAAACAGCAATCCTTTGTTGTTAACGCATCTCAATCTCATAATAATTCAACAACGTCAATTACAAAGCTTAATCAAACATCTTGCTTTGTTTGTAAGGGTAACCACTCTATTTTTAAATGTGGTTTATTCTTAAATAAGTCACCCCAGGATCGCTATGACTTTATTAAAGACTGTAAACGTTGTGTAAATTGTTTTGGAACACATAGTTTTTCGACTTGCGCGTCACAGTCTACCTGTCGCGTGTGTCAAAAACGTCATCATACGATGCTACATTTTCCCCGTGAAGCCATTAGGCAATCTATTTCTTCAGATAATGTTGCCATTGCTGACACTCCTCAAGTTGTGGCAAGTACCATTGCTGACACTCCTCAAGTTGTGGCAAGTACCATTGCTGACACTCCTCAAGTTGTGGCTAGTGCCAGTGCCCCAGTTACAGTTCTTTTATCTACTGCCCTAGTATCGATGTGATGCCAAAGGAAATTTTCAAACATGTCGCGCTCTTATATTGATAATGGTAGTCAAATTTCAGTAATAACTGAGAAGTGACTGAACGGACTTAATTTACCACACACTCAAGCTTCCATCCCCATTCAAGGGATTGGTCGAACCTCTGCATCCGCTTGCACTGCTATGACTACATGCCAGGTTACCCCATTGTTTAAGCGTCATTCAAGTTTTATTATTCAGGCTATGGTCTTACCAATTATCTGTAATGATATACCGTCTAGTTGCATTACCATTCCAAGGTTGTTAACATTTAAACATCTTTCCCCCTCATCGCTGATCCCGAATGTGGGAAACCTGGGAAAATCGACATTTTGCTTGGTGCTGATGTCTACTCACAAATAATTCAGCCTGCAATTAAATATGGCTGACCTGGCGAACCAATTGCATTGAAAACTCTTTTTGATTGGATTTTGTCTGGGAAAGTCAATGCATCTAAACCCGCTACTGTTAATTCGTTTCATGTTTCTATTA